>OZ020514.1:57684309-57892292 GCA_963971425.1 Bryoerythrophyllum caledonicum | reverse complement strand
CGAGGCCGTCCGCCATCGGACGGCTCGGACGATTAGCCGACCGTCCGCCGAGGCCGTCCGCCACTCGCGGACGGCATAAAAGGCGGACGGCCGACCTTTCTCCCACACTCTAGTGGGCGAGCTGGTCGCTTTGGCATATTCTACCGAATCGCTTGCGCCCCCTCGAGTGGTGGGATATTTAATATTTTTTAATTCGTTTAACCCCTTAACGACCAGGATGTCCTTCGGGTGGATTCCTTGATTTTGGGGCAGGTTCCTAAAATTCGATAACCACTCAGTTTTCTCTGAAATTTTTATTCTACATTGCCTTTGATAAGAGCTTCGTGGACATATTTTTATTTTATTTTTTGGATTTTTGGTTTGAAAGTTAGTATCACTTATAGTTTTTGAGGGAAATTGTCAAGGAACTTTAGGGGTTAATTCCCATTCATTCATTTAATTGTTTGTTCTAGTTAGGGAAGATGCCAAGGTCCAACCGGCCCGTTGCTCCAAAGGGCAAAGCGCCCGAGATGGATTGGGACGCAACGGACGATCCAAATGTTGTTGCGGAGTTCGGATGGCAGGACGAGGAAGAGAGGTTGTGGACTTGCACCATGTGCAAGAGGTATGTGAAGATGAAGCACCTCATGAAGTTGTGGCCGAGGGCACAAGCGAGGATATCAGGGCCGCGGCGCGAAGGTCCAGCGAGCAATTGTCTGAGCGACCATTTCCGCCATCGATATCATGAGGTCACTGCTGCGGTGGGTGTGCGTAACTCGAGGCCGGAGATCATGTTGTATTCGAACATGGCCATGGTTTGGGCAGAAATCGTCCTACACAAGGATGTGGACTGGCGCACCGTGGCGGGCCGCAATGTCAGCCTGATGGATCGAACTGCCCATTTTATACCAACCACCTGGAATCAACCGAGTGATTGTTGGCCACGTTGGTCAAACCGAAGATTCGGGGACGATCCCGATGCCCACCAACAACAGCAGACACCTCCAGAAGAGTACGGGGGACATAACTACAACGACTACAACCGTGGCAATGATATGGGTTCCACGCCTGTAACATTTGGTGGGGGGAGTGGCAGCCATTACTACGAAGGCGGCCAATGTGGTACACGGACCAACACCCCTCAGAGCTATACGCCAACGCATCCAAGGGATACGTACGAGTCTCGTCGTAATTCCCTCGGAGAAGAGGAAGAACATACCACCCCACACTCTGCACCCGTCTATCACGACGGATATGGCGGTTCTTACCATGCATATGGCCGTTCTTTGGATGGCGGCCAATGTGGTACAGGGACCAACACCCCTCAGAGCTATACGCGAACGCATCCAAGGGATACGTACGAGTATGGTAGTAATTCCCCCAGAAAAGAGGAAGAACACGACACTCCAAACCCTGGACACGTCTATTACGACGTATATGGCCATCCTTACGATGGATATGGCCGGAGATTAGATGGAAGAGACAACACACCTCCATCAACGTTTCCACCTCGTCAGAACGAAGATGCCGAGTTTGAAAGACAAATGCATGAAGCCACAATACAAAGCCAGAACGAGTACATCCGCAGGCTCGAAGATGAATCTCGCTACATGAACAGGCAATACAATAACTTGTATGATGTTTATTCAAGCGGGCCGTACTCAAGTGGCGCTGGGCCAAGTCAAAGACGTGATACCGACTCAGATTCCGATTAATCATACATGGTCTTTGTGTAATGTAATCCATGTGGATAATGTCTTCATGTGAGAACAATGTTGACTATTTTGTACATTTAGAAGGTCATTTTTTAAGATCTTCTAATCAATGTTTATTAAATATTTCTACGTTGCGGCCATGTCAATGTGGATGATGAATGTACAATGCATGCTACATGTTTCCAAATGAATTTTATTGATAATTTTTTAGTATAAGTGGATGTGTGGAATGAGAAATTTTTATACATTCCAACTTTTCATTCACCTCATAAAAGTTAAAGAGTATTTCATATCATTACATGTTAAATATTTTTTTTTTTCAACCTGTACCTCTAAAGTTCCTTGACTATTTCTGACCTAGAAGTTAAAGCAAGAAGAGAAACGCCGCTCCGCAAAGGGGCTGGCGTGAATAAAGAATCTGTTCGTTCCATCACTAAGACCATGCCCACCAGACACCCTGTCAAGGAGGGCTTGGTTTCTTTTCCATTTTGCGTTGGTGTAGTAGAATGGACATGGCATATTGAATGGCAACAATGTTAATAATATTGAAAGTGTGTGAAATTGTTTCGATGGAGATTTTAAAGGTATCTCAAAAGGATATTTATAGATGGAATAAAGGTGGTGGCACGAGCATCGGCAGTGATTACAATAAGCGGGTCCATTTTCCATCCGAGGGCAATGATGTCATTAATAAGGGGTTGCTGGGTTGGTATTCATTTATTTTGTTTTCAATTGTTTCCGGGGAGAATCTATCATTACAATATGTGAATTCGATAAATTGAATGGTATACTCTTGGTTAATGTGGTCGATGGTGGGTCATTGTATGGTAGGCCCCGAATGCAAAGTATGTCGGCTTTGAGTCTAGCGTTACAAAGACAGCGCTATGTTGCACATGTACATGGGACTCGGGAGTAGCCAATGGGGGGACCGTATTTCCTTGTGGGTTGTAACTTGTTATTAAAGGTGCCGGCATTCATGAGGATAAATCATCGTGATTTGTTATGGGAGGTAAATAGTTTTCGAATTTCTCGTACTGCTTTGTTATGTCTTGTGACAATTAAGGAGTGTATGTGATGGTTTTGGCATTTTTGGTAGAACATGGAGTGATTTGTCGGCGTCTGAGAAAGTGCATATGGGGCATGTTACATATGGGAATTTTTCTATTCCAAATAAGAGTTGTTTTCGGGCGTTTCCCAAATATCGACTATTACGGAATTTGATGACGCATGTTATTTGTGAGTTTGGGATGATGGAATTTTTCGAAGAATTCGTAGAGAGTTCATAGTCTATTTTGTTGTTGCGAATCCATTATTCTATATTAGGGAAGTTTTATTTGATTGTGTCAAGGTTGTTATAGAGGTCTTGTGTCTTGAGATATTTGTTCAAGAATAAAACCGGAACCTTAATAGGGGTATCCTCTTTAGGAGGCCAATATTCTTTTTGGAAGTGGTATGGGGTAGCATGTGGATGTTCGTACAAGTCTTTGGCATTTTCATGCGTTTTTTTGAGGACCTCTTTCCCAAGTTCTATAGATGCAAGTTCGTTTCCATCGATATTTGCTTGAGCAGAACTTTGTGAAGGATTGTTATATGTGTTCAGTTTTGTAACATGTGGATCAACGACATTAAAATGGTTTGGTCGAGATGGCTATTGTAGAGGATAGGGTTTGTTATTTGGATGTTTAGTAGATAAAGTGCATTGATACAGTCAGTGAATATGGGTGCGGGTTAGTTGTTGTACTCTGTTGTGATGATTTGTCATGTTTTGTGTATGGGCATAAGTTATGCTCTAAGGATATTTTAGTGTGTGGAAATTACTCTATAGAGTACACGAAATGGTATACCAAATACATTATACAATATCAATGAATACAACAAAATCTTCCTATAAGCATTTTTGCTATTCATATTTGAATGCCTCTACAATTTAATGTATGCATGTTTGTATTAATGATTGCATATACTTCATTGCTTTAAATTGTTATGATTCTAGATGTCCGAGTAAATATGTCGTAGCAATCTACCTACGGAGTTAGGCATTGAACTTCCTTAAAATGCTTTATAAACACACAGAAGAATGTGGTTTTTGGAAAACCTCCTACACAATTTATTTTTTCTACTAAATATAACCCTACTTAGAGAGCCGATATCCACTATTAATATAATGTGGCCAAATTACAATTTCCGCCACTGCGGATGAAAATAGTCAGAGGATGGAAAAGTAGTCCTTGGTTGAGAAAACAATCTCTAGACGAAAAACAGTCTTCAGAAGCTACGTGGGCCAGGCACACAGGTATGTGCGCACAGGCGCACTTTAATGAAAATCGTCCGCGAATGACTATGGCAAAGTGTTAAGAATCATCACGAACACTATTAAGAAACACTTAACCCTTAAACATCAGAGCCAGCCCGAGGGGCTTGGTTTCTACAGAATCTTCTCTATAGCTCTTCCTGTACTCAACTTTTCACATATTTGATATCATTCTAATCAACTTCTTTTGATGCATTCACAAAGTGAAATTTTACAATTCAAATCACAATTTGTATGAGTGATTTGTGCTTTGAAAGGATTGTGGTAGGTAGGTTGATAACCTTTAGGAGGGTGCAAGCTCATCATTGATTGGTTTATTCATGATGCCCAAGTTCAAAAAGTGCACTATTCATTGATGTCCAAGTACAGAAGATGCCGTGATCCAATTTCAGGCTGCCCGCCCAGGCCATGAAATGTCGTTTAAGGGTTAACGTTTGTAACCCGCTGTCCTGATGGAAATTCTTCCATCATGTACATACAAGTATTAGTCTTTATATGTGTGGATTTTAATAAGTAAGGAGTTGGGATAAAAAGGTTTGGTCGTGGTGAGAACCACGGTTTGAGGATTTGGGCAAGTGTTAGCATGTAGGTGCTGCACCGCTCTTGTCACTGCTCAGGGGGGTAGGTAGCGGGTTGACTGGTATTTTTCCTGCCTCACTAGCGAGCCAAGCCGTGGGCCGCTCAACCACTCGACGGGCTCGATCGGGTTTGAACCCGGACTGGCGGCGGCCACTGACCACGACATTTCCAGCCAACCAAGTCCACGACTTGGCGATCAGGTTGTGCGAATCAACACCTTTATACGTCCGTTCCATCAGCTATCTTACGATAAGTTTTTATTTATTTATTTTTTTAGTTATTTTTTTTATTTTACTTATCTTGTTGGTTGGAAGGTCTAAATTTTTAGTCTTCCAATAAATAAAAGACTAGGGGATTTATGTGGTTGAAAGTGGAAAGGATAAGAAAGTAGCAAAGTACCTTGTGGGGTACTTTGGATAGGGTGACATGGGCTGGAGTGCCCACGTCCACTTGAGGTGGAAAAGTTGGGAAAGATATTCCTTAGTGTGTGTGTGTGTGCGGGTGAGAGAGGAAGGGTTTGGAGCAGAACTTGGACTGTGTGTAACTCGTTGAGCTTGAACGATATGGAATTGAAAATTTGTGATCTTGTTCCTTGTTTCGAGAGCTTTCTATACTCGTTATAAATTTTGAATTCGGAGTTGTAGAGAAAAAGTTATTGAGGTTTTAATTCTGTGAAAATCCGAGGCCATCCATTGAGAGGCAGAGGTTTCGAGGAGCCACAACTTTTTCTGTAGTTCTCAATTTGATTTGAGATTTGGAGTATGTATGCGTCTCTATCTTAGCTTTCTAGAAAGATATCACAATTGAAATTCGGAGTGGTGAGCAAGAAGTTATAAAGATCTGAATGAATAGGGGTAGGCAGAACTTTGATTGTCCATAACTTTCGGACAGTAGTTTAGATTGTCTTGAAATTTGGAGGAGTGTTAGTTGTCTAAATTAGCTTTCCAGAGAGCTATTATACTTAGTATTTGAAGTTTTGAGTCATCTGTGTCACTTGTTTGAAGGTTACAGCCTTGGTGAAACTTTTCCATTGTGTTTTTGAACACTTCTTTTGAGTTTCTTAGTGTTTTTGAACACTTGAAGACTTTGGAGTTGAAGGATGGAGGAATTGAAGACTTGAGGCTTGAAGAGAAGAGAAGATGGAGACAAGTGGCTTGTGGCTTGTGGTCCGATTTCTTTTTTTGTGATTCCAAGCCAGCTTTGGAGGCTAGTTGTATTTCAATTCTGTTCTTGTAAACTCTGTTGCGGCGAAGTGGGGTTAATTGCCCACACGGTCGTGTTTATGTCGTTCCCACCGGTGAGGCACGTTTGCTGGTCACCGTGGGTTTGAATTTTAGGAGCCAATCTTTCGGACGGTTTCAGCTTGTGGTCTGGCCGTCCCGTTTTACCCGTCCGAGGCCGTGGTTTCTTATCACCCACCTTCACCCTTAACCCTTTAGAGCCACCACAGGATAGGCCAACGGGGAGGAGTTTGAAGACTGAAGACCTGAAGATTTGAAGATACGATTGGATTCCCGAGCAAACAATCTCGAGTCGCAGCCAGATTCCCTGCGAATTCTCAAGGCGCTCCCCTCTCTACACGACACCGCTCCTTCTCTACTCTTCCTGTTTTTTAAAAGTAATTTTGAAATGAATGTTTTTCTTAATATTAAATAATATAGAGAATTCATTAAAGTGGTTGTTATAATGCGTTGCAAAACAAGCGCGAACCACTACCAAACTTCTATAGATGCAAATTAGCGGTTGGCGTTTGCTTCGAAACGCATTAGTCCAACCATTGTAATGTAGTTTAATATTATAATGAGGTTTTCAAAATTTCATCTGCAGTCTACTTTTCATCCGCTGCGAATGTTTTCATCCGCTGCAAACATTTAAACCGGACTCTGATTTTCCTCCGCATGGTGATTTTTCATCCGCAATTTTTTTTCCATCCGCAGCTTGTTTTTAATTCGTTGCGCTGTTTTTCATCCCTTGCGGACATTTTCATCCGCTGCGGGATTTTTCTTCCGCCGCATAGAATTTCATCCACGGTGGATGAAACTGTTGTTTTGGCAGAATTAACATAACAGCGACTTAATAACTTCCAAATTTTTATTTTTTTTTCAAGTCCGACTTCGGATTTGGGCTTTTTAGGTGCGTTTTCATCTGGTACGTCAGCAAAAAAATTGTTACAGAAGTTTTGAAAATTTGACATTTTGGAGTGTACTTAAAAATAACATTTTAGGGACTAAACTTTGGATGTAGATTATGGCTAGAGAATATGTTCATCACATTCGATCTCATGCATGTTTTTTGTGTGTTAGTGATGGTTGTGTTTTCAAATTTGTTATATATGGCGATATTCATTTACAAGACATGTAAGGTGTCTCGTTTGAAATCTCATTTGAAACAATAATATGATGACGGACACGGAAAGAATACAATTGGATGGAAGGGGACGTCGTCAAAGCGTGCATGAACCCAAAACATGCAAAGTTTGAATCAAACTTTTAACTTTTCTATGCATCTAATTCAGGTGTAAATATTTAGAAGAATGTACATGACAATGTCATGGAAAACCTTATGAGAAACGATGTATTTCACCGTTCCCTTGAAAAAACAAGTCTTCTCTTTATTGAAATTTTTAAAAATAGCATACCAACCCAAGTCAAACATTTTCACACATTGTCACTCATTGTCGGGCGAGGTACCAAAAGATCTTATGAATTTTCACATAAAACCTACATATCTTTGTATTTCTTACATTTTATTTTCTCTACATTAATATGTGGTGTAAACCTTCTTATTGACCATTCGGATTAGTAATTCAAAACACATGAAGTTCACAAGAAAAAGAAGTTTGAATTGGCAAAGTTTGAACCTCCACTACTTCCATGGTTGTTTTGAATACGCTACACCTGTCCTCTACCTCAAGAAATTGTTGTCTAAGGAACTACCATCATCTTTAAGGTAGTGGATTTAGACCTTGCCTAGTTCAAAATTTTGACGCTAGGTAAAGTCAAAGTCTGCGGATCCACTAAACGCAGTGAAGACCCTAAACCATTTGCTTCACTTCACACACTATAATCTTTCAATCTGTGCGGTCAAAGTTTCTGAAGTTTTGTAAACATATTTTTTAATAAGTCTTAATTGAGTTCCAACTGTCACAACTAGAAATCAAACTTTTGGTTTCCTTCTATGGTCATTGCACTAGAATCCAACAACTTTGAAATGTTTCCGGATCAAAACTGCCACGATATTTTTGGGGATATAGGAGACATGTTGTATGAGAAGGGAGTCGGGCATGAGGAGGCGTTTCAAATGGGGGTAATTCCTATAAATGCTAAATTGTATTCAAGAAACATAAAATGGTTGAGGTTATGTATGATTTTGTGCCATGGGCACTATGATCTATCCGAAAAGTTCGAACCCAAACTCGTAAAATTTGATATACGTCTTCTCTACATAAAACCTAGAGATCATCATATTTTACACATTTTGCTTTCTCAACAACATGTAGTGAACACATGAAAACCTTCCTAAACCTGGGTTTGGATTATCATTTGAAATCTTATTCAGTTTACTAAAAAATAAAACATGGAATGGCAATTTTTAAACTCCAGTATTTGCGCACTTGATTTGAATATGCTACTGTTTTTTTCTACCTCTAAAAATTGGTGTGTAGGGAAATCTCATCATAAGGTTGGATTAGGATATTTTGAGGTAATTTTAACAAAAATTCTGAAATACAAGAATTTTGAAATAGAACACATTGATAAGTTAAAAAATCGGAACTATGCCACAACCTAAACCATATAAAATTCAAAAAATGTCGCTCTTTGCACGGCTATATGAAATAAGGTTTTTTTACTTCTTGTGCCCAAATTATAAAGGCATGTAATACATATTAATCTAAGACTATTGCTATAGTCACTTCAAAATGTGCATGCTATCTAGTATAGTCTAATAATGCCGAAAGGAATAAAGTAAAACCTATGTATTACTAATACGTTGACCGATAATGCTCATGAGGCGTGGGCCAGTTGTATGTGTCGCAGAAGCGTGTAATGATATGAAACAATCCTCCAGCGCTTTCTCGGTTTTCGTTGCAGACTCTCTCCATGTACATATGAAATGTATCCGCAAATTCTTGATTTGAGAATACTACGGAACTCCGAGATTCCCGTTGCAGATTCTCGTAGTCTATGGACATTGTCCGCCCGTTGATTCGTTGCGCTATTCGGGCCGTAGCGAACTCCTCCGAAGCCATTGATAACTTCGGAATCATTTGCACATCCGCATCTGGTTTGTGCAAGTACGCAACCCGCGGATCGACCCACCATCGCCTTCGCAGAGTCTCGGCCATGTCTTCACGCTTTGTGAACGTATAAAGAGACTGCATTGGTTCGTTAACCTTCGTGGTCATGCCCCAATCGCATACTCCAATATACACTCGCGATTCATCTGGAAGGAAGTGGAGGAGGATATTGTCCGGAGACAAGTCATTGTGGAGATTGTTGCTCTTGTGGACCTCGTTCATGATGCGCAACAATGCCCACGCAAGCTCGGTCCGTTTTTTGCGAAAACGAACCAACTGTTGAACTCGAATAATCTCATCATCGGGGAATCTCCCATAGTTCAAATGTGTGATGACATCGTCACCAAACTCGATATCCCGGTTCAACATCTCTCGAACTGTCCCGCCATTCCACCAATACGCATAGCCTTCGTACTTGTCCGGATGAATGGCCACGAAACGGATGACACCCGGATGTGGAATCCTCACCGCCATCGACTCATTCTGATGCTCAACTTTTGCCAAATCCGGCCGTGTCTCCGATTGATTGGACAACTTGGCGGCAAATTCCCAGAATGGTTCAATGCCCGGAGCACCCTCAATGCGGACTTTGCGAATGGTGGCGTATCCACCTCTCCTGTTCGCATTGTCCATTCGTATAACCGCGGCTGTTGGCGGAATGGCAATGAGATGAGTTTTACGCAACAGGTCTTCTTGGTGCCCCTCTATCGAATTCCACCATCCCACGGAGCCACGCCGGTTTCGATTCTTGGCGAATGGCTTCATCTGGGCCACGAACAAATCCGCCTTCAACAGCACGTCGTTGAAAACTTCATCCGCCGCGCGATTGAACCTCCCAAACTTGGTCAACAAATTCTTGGCATTCCAGAGTGAATCGTGCACTCTGGCATCCAAGAACTTCAAAAACCCGGGCTTCTGGGTCTCCGTATTCCACATCGGGGCTTGAAGCGCGTCCATCATGTGCTGCCGCATGTCCGTCCGGAACTTCTCGGGGCCTTCATCTCTATATCTGACGTACTTGCTCTCCAATGATCGAATAGAATTATCCTCATAGAATCTGACGGTCATTTCTATGAGGAAATTATTGCAAGCCTCAGATGGAACGTCGTGGATTGGATGAAGCTTCACTCCGAAGTCCGCAACCTTCTGCTTCTTCTTGTCCTTCGGCATCTTCTTGACCCCGCCGCCGTTCGAAGTTTCAATAAAAAACTTTTTAGAAGAAGTTTTTAAAAAAACTTCAAGAAAAAAACTAGATGGGAACAAGTTCTAAAAAAAACTAAGAGAAAAAACTTCTTACAATAAGTTTTAAAAAAAAGTTCAAGAAAAAAACTAGTTTGGAACAAATTAAAAAAAAACCTATGAGAAAAAACTTCTAAGAGCAAGTTTTAAAAAAAACTTGAAGAGAAAAACTACATTGGAACAAGTTCTATAAAAGAACTATGAAAAAAACATTTTACGAACAAGTTTTTAAAAAAACTTAAAAAAAACCGCAAAAACTCCCCCCCAAATGTGAATCACTTTCTCCCTCCCAAAGATGAGGAGCCAATGGATGGAAAAATGCCAGCCAAAGCCACTCCGCATCCACTCAAAAATATATTTCAATTTTCGAGAGGGGAAGGAAAAAGTGAGAGAGAGAGAGATTGGCAGACGGCCTTTTATAGGGTGGCGGACGGCCATGAGGCCGACCGCCACCGCGGCTGTCCGTCCTCTAATCGGACGGCCGATGGACCGGTCGCATGGCCGTCGGCCTAATCGGACGGCCGTCGTGCGCCCCCGCAATCAAATCGGGGCCGTACGATCTGTCCATCGGCCGTCTGATCACGCGGACGGCCAAAGTGCCGTCCGATCTCTCCGACGGCGGGTCCGGTCGGACGACTCGACGCATTTCGACGGCTGAGATCTCGCCGCGTCGCACTTCGTCGAATCTGACGGTCCAGAAAACTTACTACGGCCTTCGGTAAATGCATTTTACCCCCCCCGGACGTTGCGTCCGACGTGACGTCAGGACGTCCTCGTCCTAGGACGCCCTAGGACGCTCTCAGACCCCCAAGGACGTCGGATTGGTAACCCTGATTGAACTCATTTGGCATCAGGTCGGCACTGTCGTTAATAATGCTGGATATGGTCCCACGAGCCTGAACGGTGTGAGGCCTGGGCCGCAAAGTGCCAGCATTACCGTGGTTGCCATTTACGCGACCGATCTTTGAATCATATTTGTAGTTGTAGTATGCGGACTTCGACACGCCGTGAATGTTATACCAAGTGACTTCACAAACATCGACACTCATAAGGGTGATGTATGATTTTTGGAATCCAGGAATTTGGTGAAGCTGGTCCGCAATTGCACAGGCCATTTTGCGTCGTTGTTCGAAGCTTGACGCGTAGTACTTCCTTCGAATCTTGCGGCTGTCTTCCCAAGGAAATAACTGGCAACAACGTTTCTTACAACACCTTCTCGCGCTAACGAGGCGGCACTCATGTGGGCTCTGAAGGCGCCGGAACTTGGAGATCGACACATCGTCCTTAGGCAAATGCTTCCGACAAACGCCCCTATAAGGATCCTTAGGCACACCCTCAAGCCCGTCATCCTCGCATGCAGATTGACTATGCGTTGAGCAGAATGTAAGGCACTCAAAAAGAAGTGGACCACCTTCAAAGCGCGTGTGAGTTAATCGCCAGCGCATTGTTGTCATCTGAAGATCCTTGTCCTTTGAGACAAAGAGGACCCCAACATCAGTGTCTCCTAAAATCTCTGAATTGCATGCCTCATGTGGCAAGCACACTTGGATCATGGCACGCCCGATAGTAGCGAAGTTGTCATCTAGGAGCTGGCAGTACTTGTTCCGCCATTGTGGTCGGTCTAGGAACGCATTCGAAACAAATACACCGTCGAGGGTAGCGTATGGATTTTGAAAAGAGTGATTATTATGTTGTCGGCGGCCCGCCGATGAGACATCATCGTCACTTCCAGCGGCCATTTCAGTCTCCGATTCGGATCCCTCCAAATAACTACGGGTACCATGATTATAATTGTCCTCATATACCCTCCCGGAACGGTTGTCGTCGTCCGATGCTTCAATGTCAGTATGAATCAATGAAGAGTCAATCCCCAGGGCATCATCGGAGCGGACATCAAGTGAAAAGGGACGAACCCAATAGCCACTCCAAAGGACTAGGAAGCCTACAAAATCGCCGAGAGCGCCGATGGAGGGAATCTCACAATGTTCGGTATGACCGACGTATTTGGGATTGACAGATTGAACTCTGACAAGCAGAAAGAAGCTATGAGGAATGAGAAATCCCTCCCACATACCCTTCGGTGAGCATTCGTCGATGACTCCAACTCCTGCACAACGTCTCTGATCGCCGCTGCCATCAGGTAAGACCACCTCCATGCCAATGCGAAGGTCCAGAAACTCTTGGATGGGTTTCAGGTCATGAACTAAGAGAGAAGAAATCTCTCCAGGCTCCTCTGAAAGTTCATCGATGTCAGCGTAAGGCCTAAGATCAGCGGCCTCCTAGTTGATCGATCGACCTACGCAATCGCTGAACATGGAAACGCCATCCACAGGAAATGGAATGCGCATCTCCAGTGCATCAGACACTTCAATAACCTTCAAACGTAAAATCCATGGGTCTTTGAGAACGACTTTCTCGACAATCGCCCTGCCAGCAAAGTAGAGGCCGAAATGAGTGAGAGCAACAGCAACACTTCTGCGGGGCTTCCATCGTCCAGACTCTCCGTTCCTCATGAACGACAACATGGGTTAGGGATCCATGCTAACGTCACTGATATGAAATCACTGAAGACAATGGATGAGGAAATTGCAGCAACAATGATTTCGTCGGCCGCCCGCCGACGAGGCTGGCTCTGAAGTCTCAAAGTCGATGAACTTGATCAACAACCACACAAATCCCTAATTTAGCTTCAGAGTCGCAGGGAAATCTGACTTGTAAACCATGCCGTCGGCTGCCCGCCGATGGCTGAATGTTACACATAGAGTCTACCATGTCAAGGATGTGACAGGCATCCGCCGAGCGGATATTATCATCCGCCGACGGACTTTGGAATAGGAAAAAAACATTATTGGAAACTAAGTTAGTAGTACTTAATTTCAAATGAGCCATCTAAAATAATTAACCGTCGGATACGGGACAGTGAATAATCAAGCATATACAGGTGAAGGAGTGAGATAAAAAAAGGACCCATGCTGGACCAATGATAACGGACTTGTGCATGATCAGATATATAGACTCTAAATTAGCCTCTAAGAGAATCAGTACCAGTTGCAAGCGTGAGAAGTCAGAGCAATGAATATGGGGCGAGCAAGTCCATAAATGACGCGTGATTTCCTATGGTTCAGTTCATATCCCCACCATCATGTGTATTGGTTCGCGCGCGAACTTCAAATTTGAAATTAGCCGCCAAAATTGATCAACGACTTGCGCTCAAGGATTGACGAGAGCGCGCCAAATTCTGCAGATTCAAAATGGAACGAGGTGACAAGATGAAATCAAATCATTCGAAGTGACATTGTAGGTGTAGGACCCTATACCCTAGGCCGAATGATGGCCGAGGCGACATTAATGATGTCACATCAATTCGAGGTATCATGGCCCCAAAACCCTAGTTTTGAAGTTTTTATCCGAGACGACACTTCGAGATGGCATGTCACGTCGTTATTGATACCTGGATCAGGCTAAGCACGCGGTCATGAAGTCTCGGCCGTCCAAAAATCTTCCTACTGAGATCAAACGGCTGCGACGGTCCACCGGATCCGAGTACAAAACCTTGTCGTCTTCCTATTTCTGGTCATTTCTAATCCTGCACTTCTTGATTTCGCGTTCTCGCTTAGTTAAGCGCGCTTACGTCTTTTAGCTTAGTGTTTGGGTCCATCCGCTGATCAATAGCAGCCGACAGACGTCGGAGGCTAGCAGAGGCGCTTCAACGCAACTCATGAGCCGAGAAGTAATTCCCACCCGCTCACGAAATGGTGACAACGCAGAGGTATGTACATCATCACCGACGGCGGCCAGCCGAGGGATTTCTAGTGCCATATTAGAATTGTCCTTTTGGTTTATGGTGTTTGGTCGGCGGCGCGCCGATGGATGTTGTTTTTAGTATAGTGAAACATACTGCTGTAAATGAATTTTCGTTCAAAAGTGATCAGAAGTGGATGTAGTCAGGTTTCAGTATGAATACGTCATTGGGTCTTCAAAATGTTACTTTGTGATTCACAATTGACTACGTTCGTCGGCAACCCGCTGACGAATCCTAAGTTCTGTCTTGTAGAAGCTTATATTGTATTAGGGTCTATTGCACAGAGGTGAAATGCAGAGTGTGTAGTGTGGATTCCAAGGTCATAGTGTCTCCAAACATCCGTCTATGTGTTGTACACTTGTCACTGTGGTCGTCGGCGGCCCGCCGACGAAGTCTTAGGCAAGTTGTCTTATCTTCCATTATGTCACGCAGGACTGTAGTTCCAAACAAGCTGAAGTGGCTCGTCGATAGTGCTGTGGACGTCGAAGTGAACGTGGGCTGGCCGGATGACAACAAGCCACAAGTCACATGTGAAGCTCACCCACACTTAACGTCGTGGGGCATCACATGGAGAAAGGAAGTGATTGCCGAGTTGGGTATCAACGGAAATCACAACGCAAAAACATATGTGGGTGGGAGCCTGGTGTCCGTACTTGACATGATGGAGGACCCGGAGGACGAGTCGAAAGTGCGACTCCTCATTCTGGTGAAGGTCAAAATGGCTGACAAAAACCTGGACATCATCGTAGTTCGAATTCCTTGGATGACCTGCACTCAAGAGCTATGCATCACTACTCAGGAGAGTGGGATGCAGTTCCTTGGCTTGACTCCACAAGACAGGACGGATTTGCTTACCCGTTTTGGAGAAGCGAAGGACCTCAAGGACGCGGAGCACTCTAGAGCCGGGGTCATGATGGCCTCAAAGTCGAAGACGGTGAGGAAGCCCAGGAACTCCTGGAAAGCACCTAGCGACGCTCGGACTGAAGTTGCTGGAACTCTCGACACCGGAGAGTCGAGTATGCAGGAGGTCAAGAGGAGGGCATCTAAGAAGGAACCGAAGGTGAAGTCCGTGGCCAATGCGCTTTCATTCGCCAACCACCTCTCTGTCAAGACGAGTGGTCAGGAGCTGGACATCATGTACAAGGCGTTAGAGGATGGTCTTAGCGCCTGTTATCCATTTGGGCAGAACATGCTCCTAACAAAGATCTCCTCCGACAAAATTCATGTTGCTCCCGACTCGATGAAGTACAGACCCATCATCGCGAAGCGCACAAAACAACTCGTGCTATTCTACAGAGGATTGGGACCATGGCGGGCAAAGCCGCCTCTGTGCTGTGTTCCTCTGTGGGGTCCACCGGGAACAAAAGAGAATGGGAGGGTGCTGCTCGGGATCGAGCTTGTGCTGCCAAGGATTCACGGGACCATGGACGTCCAAGTTGTGCTTGACGGAGTGCACTACAAGTGGTGGAATTCTCCCACATGCCACTGGTACATCATTGGTGGCCAACACACGTACCTGGCATGCACAACACTGGGCGAGTTGGAGCCCGTGCATTCAGATAGGGCAAATTACTTCCTCGATCATGATATTATCCCATTGTGGTCGAGGGATCCGGAAAACCTCGTGAAGATCTCCAACCTCTTGTACATTGAAATCAAGGACAAGTAAACGGGGGAGACCTTCGTGCCACAGCTCTGGAAAATGAGGGATAAGTGGATCGAGCATGGTCAGCTGGATAGGAGGACCAACTACAAAAAATGGAAGGTAATGTACCACTTCACGCAGCATTTGCGCGTTCCGATATTGGCAATCTCATGAGCATGGTGGATTAAATCATTGATTATGTTTCGTCGGCGGGCAGCAGACGACATTGTGATTGAGCTCATGTTTATGACATCTTCATCATTTTACAGGAGTTCTGCAAGGAATACCTTGCAACATTGTTGGGGAAGGACTCCAAGACGGACACGTTGAAGCTGCCGCTTGTCTTTGCACCAGACAATCTTTACAATAAGTGGCAGGAAGTATTCGACGCATGGGATCGGGGCACCCTGATTGGTGAGGATGGGAAGAAGCTCCAAAACATCCTTGAAATTCCTCAACGGGACCTCACCCTCCACGACCTTCAATACATTCTCGCCCTCCGGGACGAGGAATCCATGTAGCTTGCTCATGAAATCCTCACGAAGAAAGTTTACTTGAAGGTAACCGAGGGGCGCGACAAGGATGCAGAAGGAGTTTCGCTTAAATCCTGGTGTCAAGATAAGAAGATGGAGTACATAATCAAGAACGAGCTCATGCTGATGTACCGAAAGTATCCGCTGAAGAAGGCTGGTGATAACACCTACTCACCCTAGCCGGTTGAAGAATACATGCAGCTGGAGGAAGAGAAGGGCATCAGCGACGAAACCATCATGAACATCAGACGCAAGCTGGAGCTTAGTGATCCAGGGAAGGCCTACTTGAAACGGAGTACAGCGGGATTACTCCAAGTACCACCCCAGCGCCAGCGGAGTTCCATGCGGCGTTACGGAAGTATGCCTTCAACTGCAACGATGTTGTAGATGAATATAGTGTCCGTCACGAAGTATGGGTTGCGCAGGAGCTTGAAGACGTCGTGAGCCAGATCGATGAATCCGGACTCTTCAATCTCGAGAAGGCGGCGCGCGAGATGTTCATCGTGTTTGGCTTCGATAATAGCTTGGATCCGATCTACTGCAACAAGGATTGGCTCAAGGCCGTAGCAGAGTGGGTGTTGCGGGGTGATGGGGATGACCGGGAAATCTACGCCCCTTCAGTCTTCATCACAGACGATGAGTCCAATTTCGTGATTGAGACTGAATGTCGTTCAAAGAAGCTGGATTGCGCTGTCCATACCATCCGTTACCTTCCAGACTCCAGCCGTAGATTCACTCCTTCCGCCATGGACGAGGGACCCATCGTGCATGTCGGCATCCTCTTCAACCAGCGTGGAGCTCCACGGGACCGCCTGCGCCTGTTTCCAAAGGTAATTGGACTGAGGAAGCCTCTCAGTCCACTCTAAGACGATGCTGCCTCGCCCTCGGCTGAGAATTGGGCTGGAGATGAATGCCATCCAAGCTTGGGGTTGCTCTCATCGATTTTGCAACCCACACTGGTGAAGGGCGACTCAAGTCTGACTGTCTTCAACACTTGGGGTGGAGGCAACGTGACTGCATTGGCCTTAGTAAGTCACCTCTCTTTCATCCAATCATTCCGTCTTTCCATCACCTTCTCGTGTTCGTCGGCGGCCCGCCGATGAGACAATTTTCATTTTGATTATTGACCGACAATAATTGCCCAACAGAGACACAAGGCGACAGTGATTGAGTTTGTTTGCGAGGAGGCGGAGGTTGCTGTCGCGATGGAGTTGGTGCAGGCAATGTCTTTCCTGCCGGGCAGAGCTCATCCACATGCGATAACGCTTCCAGCTGAGCCTACTATGGGGTCCAACGAGGTGGTCACATTGACTGAAACCGACCAAGATTCAGACCATGGGACCGACATGGGCGAGGATGCGATAGACGACAGCCTCTTTCCCAACAACGTCGACAACAATGGACTACTCGCAGCAGCCGACTTAGATATTCGTCTTGATGAAGCACACCTGATAAGGCCTCAAATGGGAGGAAAGGCACCAGCTGAGGTGGGACCAGTGGTGGCGCTGCGGCGCGATGACCATCCCCCTGCACCAAGCGGGATGACCGTCCCCCTGTTTGCACAGCCTGCAGATGAGACCGTCTTGGGCTCGCAAGGTGCCTTCATCCCTCCCCGAGTTGTGATCCCAGTCGACTGAGGAGTCGGCGGCCCGCCGACGCTGCCTGCACCAAGCCCAGTTGTTTCTGGTAGGCCTGTACTACGTGAGAATCCTTCGAGTTCTTCACAGCCAAGCACTTCCGCTACTCCAAAATCCGGCGATGTTCAACATCGGGCACCGGTGACAGTAGTGGTGGGAAAGAAGAAAAAACCGAATGTGAGGATTATTATTCCAAACCGGACTACTCACGTCGCGGCTCCTGTTTTCAGTGGAGGACAGACTCCCCAGGGTTCCGCCCCCACCGAGCCACCGGAAAAAAAGCCACGGAGCCATGCGGTGAAGAGCAATGCACCTTCGGAAGAGGGTGGCGTTTCCTCCGGAGTGCCGTCACCGAATAGCACTTCGAAGATCAGCAAGGAGGGGCGGTCAAGGAAGCGGTCGCCTCCGCCTCTGAAAAAGGGAGTGCGGAAAACAAAGAGGGGGGGGTAGCGCTGGTTCCACCCCAAGAGAGCATTCAATGTCCCCCGACTCTGCTCATCATCCCAACACGGGGCTTTCGCCAACTGCTTCTTTTGTGAGGCACGATAGAGGCGATACATTCGGAGGTTAGTCACCTGATAGTGCACCTAGGAGATTTTCTTGTAGTTTAGTACACTACCTTTCTAATACATGTATTCAGTCACGTGAACACAAAGCTCATTTTTCATGGTTGTTCTTCTGAGTTTGCAGTTTGTTATCAGAATGTGTTCATGATCCATTTTTCTGTCGGTTGCCCGATGACATTATATCTAATAACTTCCATATTTCTATCAATCAGCAGTTCATCCGGGTATTCCTACTACTGTCATTTCAACTCCAGCGATCGACGATGATGGAGCGAATCGGGAAACGGAGGCACTTGAGCACTTCATTCAGGTGGGCAGACAACCACTCAGTAACTATTTCCTTGTCCTCCAAGTAGACGGTCTGTTACTCGCCCTGGATATTGACAAGGATGGGTCGTTGTATAGCAAGATCCGGCCACGCATGGTTGAGTTTCTTAACTACTGCGTTACGAACTTCAGTATTGTGATCTAGAGTTCGGAGAATCCAGATAGGCATGCCCATGAAATGAAAATCCTTAGAGATGCATGTCCCGGCATTAATAGGCTTCATTATATTTTTAATCACTCGTACTGCGACATGGCGAGGTTTGGTGTTGGAGGTCAGAAACTCTACCTGAAGAGGCTGTCAACTCTTTTCTTGAGTCTCGTGGCGCAAGAAGGAACTGAAGCAAATAGCGGCAACACCCTCTTGATTGGCGTTTCTCCTTTTTCGAACGTCAAGAATAGCCCATATAATGCCATCCATCCGGTTCCCTTCACCATGGATACTATTGAGACCTTTACGAATGAGTCCTCTGTTCTCTTCAAGGTCTCAAAGTTCCTTGAAGCCATGAAAGAGTCGGGCATGCCTATACCCTTGTATACTGCGATTGCCGATTACCTTTCCTTCGTGAAGGAATCGGCCGTGCCTTTCGAAAGTCCAAGAATGGCAGCCCTTCGCCTGGTAGAAAGAGAGAAAACCTCCACTGCCAGGGTCGTTGTCCCTTGGATCCGTCGTCTCCTCCCAGGTGACCCTGAATGGAAGCAGTACATATGGTCTTACCCAAGCTGTAGGCGTCCACGTCCTAGTACTACTTAGAACTTGCCGTTGGCGGGGAGCCGACGCTTACAGAACCCGTGTTGTAATTCACGTTTGTATAAATCTACATAAATAAAGACTGTCTCCAATTTTCTGAGGTTCATATTCCAAATTTATGTGGTCATAACAATCACAGTGTTCGGTGCTTATGTTTGATACTTATTATATCTATGCCGTCGACTTTTGCCTCCAGGTGCCCCACATTGTGGCTGGGTCTTAAGCGGGGGGAGAATCCATCCAGAAGCATCGTGAGCTGCCAACTATGAAGGTCAATTACTACTTCCTTGTCCTTGGTGTAAACGGTTTGTTGATCGCACAAAATATAGGCAGGGATGGAAAGTGGCATACCAAATTCAGGCGGAAGTTGGCTGAGTTTATCAACTTCTGCGTGGATAACTTCACAGTTGTGCTTTGGAGTAGCGAAAGTCAGCCTAAGCTCGCTGCCCAATTGGTAGCCCTCAGAGGCCACTGCCCGATTCTTAAAGTAGTCAAACATGTATACAATAATTCCTACTGTGATGTAGCTAAGAAACTGGTAGGTACTCATAACGTATTCCTCAAGAGACTGTCTACTTTGTTTTTGAACCAAAAGGCAATGTTAGGATCTGGCGCGAATAGTCAGAACACCCTTTTGCTTGACGGCTGTCCTTACAGGAATGTCAAGAATAGTCCTCTCAATGTCATACATCCGATGACATTCACTCTAGAGTCAACGGAGTTGGACAAGAATGCTGTTCTTCTCGGGGTCGTTAAGTACCTTTCCGGGTTGTTAGAGTCAGGCTTGCCTGTATCCGAATATATTTGGAGGAATCCAGGCTCTGGATGCCCTCGACTCTCCCCCGGTGACCCACAATGGGAGGACTTTGTTCTGGCGTACCCGAGCAGTAGGCGTCCTCCTCGTATCGTTGCATAGTAATTCGGCCTCGGCGGGCAGCCGACGCCGAAATCCCCTAATTTTGCCAGGCTTTGACATTCATGTCTGTAACACCATTTTTCTTCGAAATAAAATTCCTTTCAATAATCACAGTCTCCCCTGCACATGGCTCATCACTTATTGTATGCATTTGAATCGACTTTTCCATTTAGGTGGACTGTCCTGTCGAGGAGATTGAGGAGCTTGTTCCGATTCCAAAAAACCCTGTTATCATAATACTCGATGACAGCTCACCGGAGAGACCAAGTCGTCACCCGATCGATCGCTCGCAGTCAACGGTTTCCCTCTGCGACATTCGTCCTTCCCACTTTTTCTGTACGGAAGCTGACGATCGAGACTTTGCACCATCACCGATGGAGGAGGTAAGGCCCGAATGAGTCCACCGTGTTCCTGTCGAATCCGTCGCGGACCACGGTATCAACCGAGAAGGCAACAGCCAAGCCTTCGCCTCTGATGGAGCTTGGCTTGGGCGGTCGGAGTAGTCGGTGGGCCGCCGACAGCTACATCTACTCCATACCCGACTGCCAACGTGAGCTCCGAAGTTGTTCCAAGGAATATTCAGGTGGGTCCTTCAAGATACTACCTCGTCCTAGAAGTTAGAGGGCTTCTAATGGCTGAACGATATGGTTATCGGGGAAAAGATAAGAAGCCCCACTTTCATCAAAAACCTAGGCCGAGTCTTCTCGAGTTTCTGACGTTCTGTCAGTCCAACTTCGGGTTGGCATTCTGGTCCACCGAGAAATATCAACCCATGATCAAACACATGGGTTATTTGCGCGAGGTGTACCCTGACCTACATAAGGGCGTCCGAGAGATGACCAATGGGTTTTGTGATATATCTGCCTGGTCGAATCCCAAAACAATGAAGTGCGACATGCTGCTCAAGCGGGACATGCTGCTGAAGCGGCTTGCTCGTCTTTTTCGAGATAGACACTATCTTATTGGGCCTGGCGCGAATGAACGGAACACACTTCTGATCGATCATTACCCCCTCCGTAATATCCTAAATGATCCTTTTAATGCGATGCATCCTTCAATATTCACATATTCTCCCCCGGAACACACACTGCCTGGAGGATAGACGTATCTTCAGAGTATGCTGATTCCTTGGCTTAAGGGACTACTCGAGTTCAGATTCAGCGTCTAGGATTACTGCAGGCTGAACTCCGATTTGGGTCAGCATCGTATTATCGTGGGAACAGTTGTCCACAACAGATACCGAGAAGTCCTCTCTTCTTACCAAGAGGGCTTCGACAAGCCAGGTTGTCTGGATGAAGTAATGGCCAAGTTGACAGTCAGTCCCCCACCTTAGAGAACCATATTTTCTCAGAGGGCCTCCCGGAAAGGCACCCACTTAAATTCACTAGACTCTCGCCCATCGTAATACATTGATAAATGTTATAGACAATTTCATGTAATTACTTTTATATTTTCATCTCAAATTTTGCTAAACTACTTTTCTCTGTTTAATATTCCTCGCATATTTCATTTGATTGGTTTGTTTTTTATCCATCTACTTGTTGTAGTTTCCTTTGTCGGCAGCCCGCCGACATGTTTTACTTCTCACTTCCACCCGTAGTTTGCATTATGACAATGTTTCTTTAACATTTTCCAGGGAACATCCTTCCATTTCAGATGCCTGCACGCTCCTCCATCACCGATTTGAAAATGTATTGTACTATGCGTCAATGGTCTTCTTTGCTATGTGGACCCTTGCAAGCCAATATCTTCTCATTTCCCTCATGGGAATGTTGTCCGGAGGCCGGGCCTAAAAAAACTATTCGAAATGTTACTTTCGCGCTTCAACATCGGGTTGTGGTCAACAATGCCTCTAAACAAGTTAAAGCCGCTCTTGTTGCATATTCTTCCGGAAGGAGTCTTTCAATGTTTGTCGTTTGTTTATAGCAGAAGTGACTTAGCTGATAGTTCGAGGTTTCCTTGGAGCTACAAAACGCCGTCCACGCTCAACAAGAAGAAGCAATCTCGACAAGTCTGCAAGCCCCACCAAGTATTGTTTGTCGACGTAGACCCCAAATCGCTCCGATGTAATCCCGACTGGATGGGTTATATCCTGTGGCCGTTCCGTGGTCATTTGACCTCTCCAACCAAAGACGGAATAATCCCGAATGTGGCGACCGACATCATTCCGCTCATCTTCCCCTTCCATAGATTTTCATCCGTCCCTGAACATATGACGCAGGTTGAACGCCTGGGGCAGGCGCATTGGGCAGTTACGCATGCACGCAAGTATGGGCGAGCCGTCGTTAGATGGTCGGAAGTTGAATGGTAGGTCTTTCTCCATCGGCGGCCCGCCGACTGTCGTTTGTTGAGCATATTACCTTCGAGTCGTCTGATGTCATACTCACAATCCCTAGCGCTTTCTATATCACATGTTCTTTATATTCACACTGTTCTAGAACTTATCTCGCTGGGTAGACTAAGAGGTTTTTTTTAGTAAAATTAGTGATTTATAAAAGACGTTGTTTTCTCTACCAGGTCAATTTGTTAGGACAGCCGACATTGTACTTATCCTCCTATAAATTTATGTGTTCATGTTCACTGGCTGCACCTTCGTTGTCTTGCCACTGCCGTTCAATGTTTTCGACGCCATACTCAGAACCCATGTTCGACAATTCCTCCCGCATATCTATAATCGTCCGCGATTTTTTCCGTTTATATTTCCTTGGATTTATTTGTTACCGTAGAAAAGGTTTAAGCATATTGATGCAGTATGTTGTCCTTGTCTTTGATCGGCTGTCAGCCGACAATCACGTACTGTGATTTTTCAAATAATATTGTCGTCATTCTTTAAACTTTCTAAACCGATATGTATTATCTGGAATTTAATAACAACACCCTCATCCATTGGAATCTACGACAGTGGTAGATTTTCCGAACTGCATCTACGGTCTGGCAATATTTTCGGCCTAAACCCTCTCTAGAATGAGTGAAGCTCATTTTCATGAGTCAGTTGTCCGCCAATGAAATGTTCTCGCCACTCTTATTTCTGGAATTTTTTTTTTCCACATTTAGTTAAATATCCGTTGGCTGCCCGCCGACGGCTATCCATGCTCATTGGAATTTTCTTTTCGGCCTCGCCAACCTCCACTGTATTCTTTGTTACCGCTTTTAATTGCGAAATAAAATGGTCACGTCAGCTATCAGCCGACGCACTCACCTTTGTAAACTGATGTTTCTGTTATTTGGACCTCTGCACTATAATGTTTTCAGTCTTTTATTGTGTCGCGTTGGCTATTCAGCCCTTTATTGTGATGTTGTGAAGTACAGATTAAAATGGTTTCATCGGCGGGCAGCCGACATACTCAGCCTTAGGTGTATCAGAGATCTTCTGACTCAACTCCCGTATGATTACCAAGTTTTTTGGATAAATCTTAAGGGTTCTTTAGAAAATTTCCGGAATCTTTAGATTTTTCCAGAATCATAGGGTTCTCCGGAATCTTTAGGATCTCCTAGAATCCTCGATGATTTGTACTATCTTTGGGGTGTAAGAGTTTCGGTTTCTTAAGAATCTTAAGTGTTTTCAAGCATATTTTGAGTCTAGAAGAATCTTGACCATTTTCTGTAAGCGGGCCGCTTACGGTATTAGTCAATTTTAATGGTTTAAAAGGAAAAAATATGGCTACTTCATCATTCTTTCTTATGATTTCGATTCTTTAATTTAGACTCTATGTTTTTGATTTTGTCCATAATTGATCATTTTGTCTAAAATTAGTCAAATATCAGTTTAATACATTACATATGTAGTTTTAATTTTACTTCTAGACCTCGATTTATTACAACTTTATTTTAAAACCTTCTAGACTATGATTTAAGTACAATTGTACCACTCATTTCACTTTTAATTTAACTTTTAATTAAAAAATTCATTTTACTTTTAAGTTTAAGTCTTTCTATTTTATTTTCATTTTCATTTTCATTTTACCTATAATTTTACTCACAAAGAACACTTTTTTCATATTGGAAGATACTAGTGAAGTGCTTCTGTTTCTTTTTTATTTCTCGTCATCTCCTCTAAGGATTTAAGGCCTTCCTTCTCTAGAGTTCAACTCCTTTTATCTCAAAGGGAACTTTTCAATATGTTTTTTTAAATATTTCTAATCATTTCTGTGTATCCTTTCTTGAGCTTTTCTCCTTATATTCACAGGGTCCATGTAGAATTTGTAGTGCTATCATTTCAATTGCACAGGAAGTTTTGATTGATCAGTTTCTTGAGGTGCTGCCATCATGAACAATCCTCCTGCTGGTGGTTCTGTTCCCATCATTGAGGAGGAGAAACCTTCTGTAGCCAACAAGATAGATAGTAGGGAGAGGAAAAGTGTCAATCGAGAGTGGATTAAAACACATGTAGTGTATTTTGTAAGTTTCTGCTCACAAAAAATTCAAAACTCTGATGAATTGGCGTTCAAGGAGCAACATTGGGAAAACTTTGCCAAGCAGTTTGATGATGCTTTTCCAGGTGATGTTCAAAGACACTGGAAACAATGTCGGGGTAAGTTTCTGGACATGAAGAAGAGGTACCAAGAAGAGAAGCAGATGCAATGACCATCTTAGGCAGTGCCATCAAAGTATCGTTCGTATCAGACCTTTGATAACATGTTCACCAGTACAACAAAATTGGAAGGTAAGTTTCTTATTTAAGACTGTACGTTGCAGTATTCAAATTTTTAATTCCATAACCTTGACAATATTTTTTTATTGTTTCATATGTTGTGTAGGTGTCCCACATTGTGTAGATCAAGGCACCCACTTGAAACTGTTGATCATCGAGGATCTGAGCGAAGATGACGAATAATATGCTCATGTTCTGGTTCCAACCGCCACAGTCACTTTAACTCGTGCAGGTACATCAACCGCCGCCCCGAAAACTGTAACCAACGGATATTTAACTAAATATGGACAAATCGATCAATAATGGACCAAAAAATAACTTAGACTCGGATTTCATTTCCTATATCATACAAAAAAACAAGAAAATATGGGCTATATCCTAAACATATACATTCGAAATCGCGTGCTACCAAACATTGTCCCACACAAAACTATAATAACTATCTCATATCATAATAAAGTCTCTTCAAAACCACTAGAATCCTTAACTTTAAGCGTTGGCTGTCAATCCACAAAATCTAAAGATTCTCCAAAAACCTACAGATTTTCCGTAGACCCAAAATACTCTCCCAGACCCTAAATATTCTCCCAGACTCTAAATATTCCCCTTGAACCCTAAAGAATCTCCATATGCCCTAAGGATTCTCGAAGATAGAATTAAAGGTCAGGGGCCAGCCGACAAAGAAAGAGGAGGAATCAGAATCACTGAATATTTTTATAGAAGAAATCTCATGATTAAAAAAGGTGAGTAAAAAAACTCCAATGATCAAACAAATTATTCAAAAAATGGGATGAAAAATAAGGTGATAACTTGGAAATTAAACCAAAATTAAAAAGCAATGAGAGGTGGTCAACATGAAAACAAAGTACGTAGTTTGTCCTACGAGTCTAGACGTCGGCCGACAGCCGACGGACAACAGAGACTTTAGTGGACAACAAACAAAGAAGGCTCCCGGAAGGCAGCTCGCAAAAATAGTAGCAGATGGCAGAATGATCTCCTGAACAATTAGGGGAACACTAAGAGAGTAAAGGCCCGAGTAAGAAGGGCAAACATATGATCTCCAAACTCGAAATAAAAAAAGATTGTCGGCTGGCAGCCGACAAAAAGAACTTCAATGATAAAGAATGAAATCCTGCCAACAGAATGTTGTGAAAAAAAATCCATCAAGTAAGTCCGGCAAAGTGGGTAAAGCAATACAAGTGATCAATTTGAAGATAGAAACAAAGAAGAGGAAGTGGGTTTCATAAATAGATGACTGCCAATTGGCAGCACGTAAAATATTGAACATAAATAAACAACCATCAAGAGAATACATTGATAACAAAATTCTATTACACACAGCATTCTACAAAGCACAACATCAAAACAGAAAGGTTAAACAAGCTTGACTAAAATAAAGTACATCAAGGATAAGATCCGAATAGAGCATGATATTTTAGTCCAAATTGATGTTACATTTGGAGGTGCCCCATAGATGGCAGCGGTCTGGAAAATCGATTAGAGAAAAGCAACTGCAGAGGACTATTTACAAGCTGAACTACACTTTACATCTACCAGTTCTTGCGCCATGCAAGAGCGTACATATCGGAGTCCACGTCCGAACCGGTGTCGCATCCGGTTTCAAATGGATTACCCGAAAAGCTTGAAAATGAATCGCTGTCAAAGTTTCCGGTAGCCCACAAGTCCACCTCGTCCGATCCATTGCAGTGGAGGTCATCTTCATCAAACATCCCAACTGTGCAACGACATGCTGACCGCCATCGTCATCTAAATCGACATCGTGGTTGGACTCCTCTTCGTCATCTTCCTCGTTCCAATTCTCCTCATGAACGTCAGTCGACGGAACAGTGCTATCCACAGAGTTTTCAGACACCATACTATTCTGAGACTCTGCCTCCCTGGCAACTCTGGCCTCATTTGCCTCCCTCTCCTCCCTTTCCTCTCTCGCTCTCCTGACAAGCGCCATACTACGAGTCTCAACCATGTCCTAGGTGGAAACAGAATCAGACTAAGAAAAGAAGAAATCACTCCAACCTGTGGCAAATATAAACCAAGATACACAAAAACAACTGAACACAATGAGATACTTCACATACAGTGAATCCGTGAATTTATAATTCACTTGCCGCAAATTGCGCACCAACAATAATTACTCATGTACAACTACCCATCTACTCGTCATAATGATACCGAGCAACACACGTGCCACAGATTTAAGTCTTTCCTTCACACGGACGAAGACTTTGACCACAAAAAATGGATCGAACTGCATATGCAAAATATAGAGGCTGTCGGGTGGCAGCTGACAAGAATAACACCAACTACTCAGACTGAGATCATGACAGTTGAGTTACTTGAAAAATGTATCAATGGCCGAAAGACCGGCAGATACTACTGTTCCAGGCAGCATTCAAATTAATATATGATGAACGAATTACATTGCAGAAAACATCAACCCGTTGGCTGACAGCCGACCAAGAAAATGATATCATTCGCTACTGCCATGAACAGAGATGCCACCAGGCTCCAAACAAGCCATTGCAGGGCTCTCTGCTTCAGGTGGGATACAATGGGTCTTTGGAGGCCCATGCTTATTATGAGAAGGATAGCGATGCGAGAAGAGAACGATACTACAGTTCTGAACATCTGGATCCCTGTGCTCACGCTCCCACCGCCTATTCCAGCACTCCTTCCCGATGATCTTCTTAGAATCTTTCTTGGTCGTGAGTGGAACCCACCATTCAACCTTAAAGTTTCCGTAGGAATCCCCAGGACTGTGGTTGACGCACTCCAGTACCCGGCCCATCCACACAGGAAGGTAATGCCTAGTGCAAGGTCGGCAGAGTACAAAATCACCAAGGAGAACATCACGAAATGGATTGAAGGATAATTTCGGACGGCTCATCTCGGGGCCGCAGAAAGGGTAAGCGTCAGGCTCATCTTTTGGTGTGACATCCAAGCCGGAAATAATTGCATCCGGCTCTGACGCTGCGCGAGCATGATCACGCATCCAGTCCGATTTCGGCCAGAATCCTTCTTGCAAACAGTCGGGGTTTGGCGGGAGAGGACCAGATATTAGTTGTAAAAGATGCTCCCAATAATCAATGAAAGGTTCCATATCCGCGGCATATCGTTTGTCTCGAGCCATGCCCGTCCTCCAGAACTCAATATACTTTGCAATATTGTTCTTGATAAAGGAGTGCTTCTCGTTGTTTCCAGTCGCTCTTGCAACCTCCTTCTCCTTGTTTCGCTTCGATTTGTTGACATGAACGTCACCCCAAAGCGGCTTGAAGGGTACTGGTTTTGGATCACCAATCGGAAGGTTTGGATTCCCGAATTGATCCGTCGTCCACATCTTCACAGGCTTATCTGAATGCAATATACAAAAAAGTTAGACAAAGACAAGAAAGCAATGAAATGGAAGGAATGAAGGACAAAAGAAGCACAAAGGTAAAATCCGTTGGTTGGCAGCCGACAAATAAGTAACAAGAAAATCAGCAGAAAATGAATGCAAACAAAACGATGACAAAAACAAATGAGCCTCACCCGGAGGGAGCCATGATGAATCCGTCGCACTTCTCTTGTATCTCATGACTGGCCATCCCGCATCTTCACCTTCCTCTTCAACGTAAAATTTGAAATGGTGCATCTCACCAAGGCCAACAAGCTTATTCTTGCCTTCGTGATGGTAATCAACAATGTAACTTTTGAAATTAGCAACCTCTTGAACAAGTTGAGGAATAAAGGCTACTGTCTTCTGAGAGTCCATGAAAGATTTCATGAGGTCAGCTAAGCAATATGTGTTTTTTCGTTTGATGAATTTTGAAAGGTAACTAAAATGCGCGTCAATGTCCTCATGAGTGTGGCCGACAATCAAGAATCCCACAATCACTTCCTTAAAAATTCGTCTGGCTGTGAGAAGCGAATAGAAGGCCATGACGAACCTGTTCTTGTTATCCTTTGCAGAGTTATCAAGTTGGAGATACACTTTCCGAGGAAGCTTAACTTCCGGTTGAGCGAGCAAAGAAACTGGAAGGGGATCGCCCTTAGCTTCTGGAATCGACGAACTACATCTAGATTTACCGCGGAGTAAAGATTCAAAGAACGAATTCTGAGGTGGACATGTAAAAAGCTGCTTTGACTCACGCACAGGTCGACGCTCCAATGCCCGAAGAACACGGAAAATGGACGAAATTGTGAAATTGGAGTCCCCAGGCCATAAGGACGTGGAGTAATGCGCATACGCACCGTCGCCGTGACCGTGAGTAAGCATGCCAGTACATGAAATAGGAATCTGTCCAAGACCTACGGTCGCTTTCGTAATCCGCTGCATTCTTGGAATGGCCGTCTTTGAAGTGTCCATCTTGTCGTGAATAATGCAGAGAAACTCAGACGGGTGATTAATGGACTGAGATGTCCATCTGGAGTACACATTACGGCAAGCACTTTGGTAGTTGAGATGCCTCGCCCGATCATCATGCAGTGCTTGCCATTCGTCGGACCCGCGAGGATATTTGGCAAGAAACTCAACCAGATAGTCACACTCGGTACATCTCGAAAAGTTGCTACCCACGGCCTTCACTTCAACGTTCTGAAAAAACTTCCGTTTCAATCGACTAACACCAGATTGCGAAATCGGCTTGACACAACATTCAGAGTTCACCTGGAATCGAAAAAGACAGCGATCAAGACTAATGAAGTAGAATTAATGAGATGCAAAAATAGACATGCATCGGCTGCCAGCCAACACAATGGGATATATGAGCAAGTCAAATGTACAAGTAGTAATAATGTTAAACCATACCAGGTTGGACATATCACGGCGATGATTCCAGTTCATCGCACCAGGAAGAACCATCAGAGATGCAACCCTCTTGTTGCCGATGACTCGAAACTCATTTGGCATGTGGTCTGCATTATCGTTGATGATTCTGGAAATGGTCCCACGAGCCTGAACAGTCTGAGACCTGGGGCGCAGAATTCCCGCATTTCCATGACCACCATTTACGCGTCCGTTCAATGAATCCGATTTACACTTGTAGTATGCAGACTTGGAGACGCCATGAATGCGAAACCACGCAACTCTGCAAACGTCGACACCATACAGAGTTATGAAGGGTTTCCGGAAGCCAGGAACATCGTGGAGCTGGCCCTGAACAGCGTACGCAGTTTCACGCCGTTGCTCAAAGCTTGAGGAGTAGAACTGCTGGCGGATTCTACAAGTGTCCGCCCAAAGAAAAATCTGACAGCATTGTCTCGAACAACACTTTTTCGAACTAACAAGTTGACAAGAATCTTTGGACTGGAGGCGTCGGAACTTGGTAACAGAAACATCGCACTTCTACTTAAGCTTCCGTTTCATACCTCTGTATGGATCCTTGGCCACCCCCTCAAGCCCGTCATCTTTACATGTGGCTTGATTGTGCTAAGAGCAGTAGATGAGGCACTCTGATAGCAGTGGACCACCTTCAAGGCACGTGTGCGAAATCTTCCAGCGCAGCGTCGACATCTGAAGATCCTCATGCTCAGAAACAAAGAGTGCGCCAACGTCAGTGTCACCCAAAACGTCCGCATCACATGCTTCATGCGGGAGACAAACTTGAATCATCGCCCGCCCAACTAAAGCGAGATTATTGTCGAGCAAATGGCAGTACTTGTTCCTCCATTGTGGTCGATCCGGATACTGAAATTGATCACAATTGACCCCTAAAGGGCAGGTTGCTTCAATCGGTGGTTGATCAGTTGAACGTCGGCTGCCAGCCGACGGAACGTCCTCATATCGCTCTCGACATGCTTCGGAGTCGCTTCCCAAATCCACATTCAATCCTGTGGACACTTGAAAAGTGTTGTCATCATAGATCCTGTCCTTGCGATCGTCGTCATCCGAAGCGCCTGACATCTCATTCACTGAATATTCATCAGATGAGGAGTATCCAGTGTCGTCACTGACACGCATGGGGCGAACTCGATAGCCACTCCAGAGAACAAGGTTACCCACCGTGTCACCAAGCGTGATCACCTCAGGGAGCTCGCAGTATGCGGTATGAGTGAGGAACTTAACATTTACTGTCTGGACTCGGACAACCAGAAAAAAGCTGTGAGGAATCAGGAACCCTTCCCACGATCCCTTTCGTGAGCACTCGTCGATAACTCCAACGCCTGCACAACAGTTGTGCCCCATGACATCAACAAGGAGGGCAACCTTCATTCCGTCACGTAGGTTCAAAAACGACAGAATTGGTTTGATATCCTCAACGGGTTGCAATATGGATTCCGGTTGATCCTCATTGAGTTCGTCGATGACAGCGAATGGACTCAGGTCAGCCGCATCCCAATCGATTGACCGGCGAGAGCATTCGCGAAGCATGGATAGTCCATCAATTGGGAACGGAATGGGCATTTCCATCGAATCGGAAACATCGATTACCTTGACACGAATAATCCATGGATCCCTCAGAATGATTTTTTGAACAACTGCGCGTCTAGCATAATAGAGATCTGAGTGAGTTAGGGCGACTTGAACACCTTTGCGTGGCTTCCATCGACCTGATTTTCCGTTCTTCATAAACGATAAAATGGGTCCGCAATCCATGATCCAGAATGCCAATTGGGCTTCGTCGGCTGGGAGCCGACAAAATTTGTCGAAGATATCAACCTATGGATCCAGCTCGAGAACGGCTCACAAATAGGGAGTGTGTGAATGCATGCGTCACAGAGTCAAAACTGATGCATTAGGTTTTTGGATTAGGGTTCAAGATTAGGGTTTCGAGTTTCCGGTGAACTTCCAAAGGATTTCAGTGCTTTTGCATGAGACTTGGGAATTTGTGATTCCGAAAGAGCATGTGCGTGATTTCTTGGAATCCAGATACAAACTGGGAAGGAGCACTTTTGTACACACATTCGGTTTCCAGTGTTTAGGGTATCAAGACTTCAAGTAGTCAGGTGATCAACGCAAAATCAGCGTTATGGTGAGGCAACAAGGTCGACTTACACAGAATCAAATTGCTTCTCAAAATCTAGAAAGCTGCAGGACAATACACTGATTTTACTGAACATGGAATCTGAGCTCTAACCGGAGAAAGCATTGAACTTAATTGAACTAGACATGATCGCCTACACCATAAATGAACGCCTACTTCCAGAAAGTGCTTGTCATCGCGCAACAGGTAGAATGCTTGAATACTAAATACAGCCAGTGCAGAAAAGTGCAAAGCGGACGATCTAAGCTGAGACAATAACTATACTACACGAAAGCGTGTGAGAGCAAGTGCAATAAAGAGAAGCAGACGAGAAATGACAAAGGATACGGAGTACATGTGTTGATATCCCTCTCTCAGCTGAACAATGTGAGCGAAAGTCGATTTTGAAATTACGCGCCAGAAACACCTTCGTGGATTCGCGCCCAGAAATTCGCGCGCATTCATTCTTGGACTTCAAATTCAAATTTGAATAGAATCGAATGTGAAATTTCAACACAAAACTTCCTTGCGAAATTCAAAAAGATTTTTTCAGAGAATCAAAAACAAAATATAAATGACGAGGAAGAATGAGTCGAATCCGAAAGCCAAACTAAAACGAAATTTCAAAAAATCAAAGAATATATAAAAGAGACATTTAAGAAAATCTAAATTAGAATATTAAAAAGAAAGTTACATCAGATCAAGAAAGCGACAAGTAAATCTAAATATTGGAAAATTATAAAATAAATTTAAATGAAATTGAAAATGCCAACTGTAAATCCAGCCGGTTGGATGAAAACTGACAGACTACCGAGACTATCAGACAATCATACTACCGAGACGCTTCGATGGCCTTTCGATTAAGGACGAAAGTTGATCGAACGGTCGCGGCGTTCAGATTTGAGGACGTATTAAAGGTCAGGCTTCCACCAAACCATGTCATTTGCAATCTACTCTTCCTGGTTTAGTTAAGCAGCTTCAGGAATAGGTTGTAAGACTTTTCCTTGTTTAGGACTGAATCCGTCCACGGCCAGCCGATGTACGGTTTCCGGAAGTTGACGAAAGCAGTAGAGGAGCACCCAGTAGGCGGAACGAGGCGGAGGAGCTCGAGCGCTAGAGTCAGAGTGACAAGCCGACGGGTTTTTTCCAACAGCCGACAAAATGACGTCAGCCGATAGGTATAATTCTCTTTCACCGTCGGCTGCCAACCGACGGCAAGCTGTATATACTTTGGATTTTTCAATTCTTAGTTCCATTGAATGAAGTAATGCTATATATTGTAGCAATTGTGCTATGTTCCAATGGTAATCTTTAGTGTCGGCTACCAGCCGACGACGTTCTACTCGAATGTGGCTCACGAGAAATGCTCGCTATTTTGTTGCGCAAGTTGAGTAAGCTGAAGTGGCTGTTTGGGCCTTCTATTAGTGAGGACAAGGCAGTCTGGCTCGATAATCAGGTTCCAAATGCCACATTCGAGGCTCGTCCTGAATTGACCGAATGGGGCATTACCTGGAGGCTAGGGGAGGTGACTGAAATGGAAATCAACGGGAAGCACTTGGGCAAGAGTTTTCTTGGTGGAAACCTTGTCGCCGTGATGGATATTATGGAAGATCCTGAGGACGACAGCTGTATTCAACTCCTACTAAAGGTGAAGGTTCGAGTTTCCGACGACGACCCGGAGTCCTATGCTGTTCGAATTCGCTGGGCCCTCTACTCACAGGAGCTCTGCACGTCAGCACAGGAGGTGGGCATGCAATTTACCGACTTGCACCCAGAGAGCCGCGCGGAATTGGTCGAATGCTTTATGTAGGCGAAGGACCAGAGAGTGGCACTCAATGGCGGATCTGAGGGAAATGGCAGACGTAAAGCTGCAAAGAAGCCTAGGGCCTCAAAAAAGGCTAGCAGTTTTGCGCTGACTGTTGTTGCTGTGGCACCTGATCCGGCTCCAAAGAAGCGGGCGTCGAAGAAAAATGCGAAGGAGAAGACGGTGGCCGAAGCGTTGGTATGTCTGAACAACCTCTCATCCAATACCAACAGTAAGGAGGTCGAAGAGATGTACAACACGGTCGAGAAAGGATTAAAGCGTTGTTATCCGTTTGAGCAGCAGGTTCTGCCAGTAAAGATTCATTCGTCAAAGATCCACCTTGCGCCCCATGGAATGGTCTACCATGAACTCGTCAAAAGGCGCCTCGACTAGCTTCGAATCATCTACAAAGTTTTTGGTCCTTGGCGGGCAAAACCGCCACTATACTACGTTCCTCTACGTGCTCCACCAGGTTCTGCTCAAGATGGCAAGGAGTTAAAGGGTATGGAACTTCTTCGCAGGAGCGTGCCGAAAATGATGGAGGACCAAGTTCATTTCGGCGGTCAGACGTACAAGTGGTATGAAGAACCAAATTGTCATTGGTTCATCATTGGTGGGCAGCACACATATACTGTGTGTAAGGAGCTCGGAGAGATGGAGGACCCCGAATCGTCGAGAGCTAAGTATTTCATGGAGTGGGACATTATCGTACTCTGGTCGAATACTCAAGACGACTTGGTGAAAATTTCGAACCTCCTGAACGTTGATGTTGCCGAGAAGAAAGCGAAAGAGACCTACGTTCCCCAGCTTCATAGAATGAGGGAGAGGTGGATTGAGCTTGGTCGCGTTGACAAGCTTCAAGACCATGCTGCCTGGAAGGTACTTTTAGTGCTCACTTGTAACACCATATTCGTTATATTGGGAGATTTAGCGACTCCCAAATTAACACATGTAGATCATAAGACCTAAAATGCACATCTAAACTCTACAATATAGAGGGATATGAGTTTCCATTAAATTGGGAGGTAATGTTCACTACAAAAATCCCTAAAAACATGAGTACTACGGATAACATTACAAATCTAACTATAATATTGAAAAGAAGAACACATTGGTCGACACTTCTTTCATACCACTTGTGCATTGTGCTCATTGAATATGAATATCTAAATATTCACACACGATCCTATTAACCTGGATAACCCCATGCTTCAAGTTATCTAAAAGTGAGCTAAATGACGGACAAATATCCACTTGTAACGAATTAGCTAAACACATTTTGATGAGCCTTTTTTAATTTAAAAGGATTTCAGTTTAACTTGTGGAATACACATTGGCTAAAAAAATATGTAACGCGTTTCAAATGATGATGTTCAGAAGTGGAAAAACAAATGCACACACATTAGTTTACTTTGAAGGTTGCAATCTGTATCCCAATCTTTACAGAACTTCATAACATCCCGATCGCGCGATATAGGGCGGAAGAATTGGATACGCACGGTGTTTGGCATATCCGGGTTAGAATTAGGATCTGAAATTGCTTGAGCAATCCAAAATGGGCGCTCATCCCCATCACAAGGCCGCAATGCAACAAAATAGCCAGCAAAAAGATCACGACCAACTCTAAAAGAAGGAGGTGGACGATCGCATCTCTAACCAACAAAATGCTCATCTTCACAGTACTCCTTGCAAACCTCACCCTCCGCTGAGAACTCATCTTCAATGGCATGGGCAATTCGCATTGTTGGCCAAAAGTCGTCTTCCAATGATATCGACGTATCCATTGGAAGGGCCAGAGCATCTCTAACATCGCGCCAATAGTACGATAGCGGCTCAAAACGCAAACGGGCTTCAACAGACTCCCGCGACGATTGCTCCCAGTGATCGATGAATCCTGAAAGTCCCTTCACCACCTCATGGAGATGCCGCATCGTAGAAGGCTTCAATGCATCAGGTTCTCCGCGAGGCCATAAAGACCTTCCTTCAGAATCCTCCTTCCACAATTTGATGCCACTACCTTCTCCTCCCTTAGGAAGCCAATCCTCATCATGACAAAGGATTCTATACTTCATTACCGGAGAACCACTGGAATCCACATAAAACTTGAACTCATGAGCCTTCGTATGACCCTGCAAAGCTTCATCACCATCCGCAATCATATCCCCAATGAACTTCTTAAAGTCAGGAACCTCTTGAATAAGATGCGGGATTGTGGGAACACTCTCATTTTTCATGAACGACCTCATGAGCAAAGGAATGGTTGGAAAACTCTCCTTTCTCAGTGTCATACTCCAACGTCCAAATAATGCATCTATATCATCATGTGTATGACCAACTAGCATAAAATTAACATATACCTCGCGGAAAATGCGTTTTGCCACAAGGAGAGACCAAAAACAGAAAACAAATCTATTTTTGTTATCACCAACTGCATTGTCCATTTGCACGTTCAATATTGGAGGCAAAGGCCTCCCTGAAACTGGGACATCTAGAATTGGCCCTAATGGATCCAAACACATATCTGCACCTCGTAATACCGCCGCATACAATGGATGAGAACTAGATTCTGGAAAGAGTTGCCGGGAAGATGACTTCGGAGGCGCCTCCAGGTCACGCAATAGTTTTGCAAACGACCCGACCGTGTAATTGGCATCATGGGAGTATAAATCAAGGCCGTAATGGGCGTAACGTTGGTCCACATGACCATGGGCAAGCATACCAGTGACTGCAAGAGGCAACTTCATAAGCCCATCTAAGTGCTTTGTTTTATGTGAAAAAACTGGGGAGGCGGTCTTTGAGTGATCCATCTTATCATGCATGATGGTTAGAACCTCCAGGGGCGACGACTTTGATCGAAATTGGTTCAGATAGTACAAGTCCCGATGTGCAAAAGCAGAATCGATGTGAACCTGCATCTTCTTTTGCCATAGCAGTGATGCTTGTGTTCCAGGTTGAGTAAGCTTCTTCTGATCCTGGTATTTGTCACACGTAGAACAACGAGCAAAGTTGTCTCCACCTTTTTTGGCATAGTACTCATGGAAGCTCACTCGCCGAATCTTGCTCAAGCTTGAGGTTGAGATCGGCGGCAATCCACAATCAGCGAGATGATCATCAAGAAGCGGTATCTGATCCTTCCACTTAAAACTTGAAGGTAAGACCTTTGCCACAGCCTTCTCGCCAGATACGAGAACACGAGACTTGTGAGGCATGTGGTCCGCATGTCTATCGAGGATGGCTCCAAGAGCGGCAGTAGCCACAACCGTATGACCTCTAGGCTTACGCAAACCGGTATTCCCATGGTGTTACCTTCAAGTTACCTTCTTTCAATGTTAGTAACCTAGAGGGTGTGGACGTTTGTGCCCATGCTTCAACCGTATGACCAGCGGCAGCGTCCTTCGCATTCCGATAGAAAGTACTCGAACCTACACCCATGATTTTCATCTAAGCATGGGCACAAACGTCCACACCCTCTAGGGTCACAACCTTCCTACCCGAAGAGTTTCTATGAAACTGTCTATGAACGTCGAGTTTGATATGATTTCTAAACTGCACAATGGTCTCACTGTACAAGCGCGTCCGAAGGGCTTTTATTTTATCTCTAGGGTAGTGTTGAACACAGTTTTGAGAGCAACTATTGCACGCAACTGCGTTAATGGAATGAGGAGTCATGAGGAATTCAGCATTCCTGGACACTGTTGGACGAGCATTCCTTGAGGAATTGTCGTATGAACGGGAGCTCCCGCCTAGAGGTCTGTTACACTCAACCAACCAGACATTGTAAACGTCCCTAAGGCAATGATGGAAGAGACTCACACCGTTTAAGAAGACTTGTTGAATAGGCCAGGACTTAAACGAGTATCTCCATTCATCAGGAGCTTCCTCTTGAACAAAAGTACTGGACACCTGTACTACAACATTAGAATCCCCAAGAGGAACAGAGGAACCTAGAATTGCACTAGACCGGACATTCCGAACCAACCCCTCCGCAATGCGAACACCAAAACCATTGTGAAGCGAAACAGTCATCCCGACCCAGAGACGGCGCCGAATAACATCAAACTCAGGAAGGTCTGGGTTAATGGGAGCGTCAACATGAACATCGTCGCCCTCCGAAGACGACATCCTGCATTCCAATAAGATAAATATTAAATAATCCTGCCAAATCAGAATGGGTGAATACTTTGTAGGAATAGACATCAACGAAGAAGCATAGGAAGTAGGAAAGTAAGCTCGCATCGAGGTAAGGTATGGCGCTTGAAAAGAACTTCCAATCGATTGAAATGACATTGTAATACAGGCAAATTTAGCTCGATACGAGGTAAACACATATAGTATTATATGACAAGAATGCAATTTCATGTGATTAGTTTACATCCAAAAATAAAATAATCTCATCCTTGACAATGACATTTTAGCTCGGCCCGACCTAAAATGTTGACTATTAGACGGTATGACAATTTATCTCGAGTCGAGGAAAACAAATATAGAAAATAAGGTATGACAGTTCAGCTCGACTCGAGCTAAACTGTATTAGCTAATATCTGATGACAGTTTAGCTCGAGTCGAGCTAAAATGTATTACCTAATATCCTATGACAATTTATCTCGAGTTTAGGAAAACAAACATAGAAAATAAGGTATGACAATTTAGCTCGACTCGAGCTAAACTGTATTAGCTAACATCTTATGACCGTTTAGCTCGAGTCGAGCTAAACTGCATTACCTAATATCTGTTGACAGTTTAGCTCGAGTCGAGCTAAAGTGTAGACGATAATATGTATTGACAGTTTGGCTCGAGTCGAGCTAAACTGTAGATAGTATACTGGAATGACAGTTTAGCTTGACTCGAGCTAAACTGCCCTTTCGTGATTCTCGGCGTCATTTTCGGGATTCGTTTGGGAAAACTCTTCAACCAATGAATCTGTCTCTTAGTATTCTACAATCCAAATCTTTGCGTTAGCCGTGAAGATACTCGTACTGATGCTTCAGAATCATAGTAGCAACTGGAACCAGCGCAATAACCCTAAACACTATCACATCCTAATTGCTAGAGTGCACAGAGAATGCAAGTATACATTGTGTACCTTGTGAAGAAGACAACCGGTGCGTTGTTGCCTCGCGCAAGCGCCCTACTCAACCGTGCACAACCTATAGATGTTGCCCACCTCAACCTCCGACAGTTGTACTACCTCCAAGCCTCTCCACAACAACCTTGCACAACAAACAAAGTGAGAAGGAAAAACTGAAGAAAGTTTTTGAGGATCGGCGAGGTCACTGACGGACACACGACCGTTTCAGAATTGGCGGGACGAAACTTTTCCACAGCCCCTGAAAAACTGCAAATTCGAAATCTCAGCGGGAAACTGAATCAACTATTTCCCGGTTGACTAAAATAAGGAAGAGTACCTACCTCGAATTTACTCGCACATGTGAATAATATACACGGTTTTACTGTAACGCTAAGGGTTAGGTTTAGGATTTAGGGTTTAGGGTTTCTGGTCAGGGTTAGGATTTAGGGTTTTGGATTTGGAATTTCGGTTTAGGTTTTAGGGTTTAGGGTTTAGGGTCCTTGGTTTAGGTTGAATCTTCTTATGTCATTTCATTTCAATTTAATAATACTTTGAAGGTTCATGATACTGACAATTCAACTAAGGTATAGGGAATTGTAGAGAACATATTGAGTTGATTAGAAAGAGTTTGTATTACAATCCAAATAGGACTAATCGATGATGTTGAAAGCGAAGACCTTAACAAACGAGTAGCATTTAAAAAAACAAAAAAACATATTACATGTGCACGTGTATTTTGAACCAAAAAGTATGTATTAAAACATGCTTTGGACATCATTTCTTCGGGGTTCAAAAAATGTGCATAATGATACTATATTGTAATCAAATTAGTATGTTCATTCCTTTGCAAGAATACCAAGTGTCCCCATGGTCTGGATTTGGAATTGAAATTGGTTACTATCCATTTAGAGGTACTCGAAGGCTTGAAATGTGTGCAAACTAATAGTTGGATTAAAATATCTTATTCTTGAGTTCACATTGTATTATCAATTTATCATGAGTTTAGGGTGTGGCAATCTAAGCATGACATGAAAGATGGAAGAATTCTTGACCATACACAATGTATTTCATGTTTTGACGTGAAATTAAAGACTTTGTCATTTGTAAAACATAGAGAGTGGAACAATATTATAAGATTTAAACAAAATACGGAGAGACCTCCTCAAGACAAAAAAAGGATAATCAAAATATATTATATAACTAATACAAAGTGTATCACTTAGTGCATCAGGCATAATATAATGTTCGTAATGTAAGTAATTTTGAATTTATTTATACATGCAAAAAAAGAATAATAAGTTTTTGAGCACGTTCCAAAGGTTGCAAATTATATTTTAAATTCTCAAAATTTTGTAGAAGGATGATAAAAGCCATGAGGCATATTTATAAGTATTTTATTTTCTCACTGAACGTCTTTAATAAAAATAATGCGAGCCAAGAGAGAAACTTCTTGATTGTCGACAAGTCGTGCAACCAAAAAAACCTTTTGCTATGACATAGTATGGAATGTGGTATTTTCAATATATAGAAGTAATATTAGAACGAATGATATTGTGGAAAACAAGTTATTTTTCTATTGAAAAATAAGATTATATCCCAATTCATACATTTTCACACATTGTCACATATTATTGATATAGGGTACCAATAATACTTAGACTTCATATCCATTGAAGACTAGGGGATTGTTAAATTTTGTTCCTTTTTAATTTTACTATTGGAGATTAAGGTCCACATATTTTGAAAATCCTTTTAAAATTCAAAAGATTAGTATTTCACTTGTGAAATACTTAACCATAAAGAGAAGTACGGAGTTCAAAATGATTGTTTGAAGAAGTGGAAATACACATTGCACATACATCAGATCAGTTTTTAGCAAAGGTGTGCACCATCACTACGTGCAATGAACTAAAAGGAGTGTGTGCACAGACTTTAGCTCCACTGGTGCTAACGTGTGCCTCATCACTAGGTGCAGTGAACCAAGAAGAAAATATGCACAGTTTAACTCTACTATAGCTAAATTTTGCACCATCACTAAATGGAGTGGATTAGAAAGCAAAAATGCACTATGTAGCTCCAGTATATAGAAGATGGCTTCTAGTGTAGTGGACACTAAATAGGAATCCATACAGTAATTGTAAAATTCACAATCGGTGTAGTGACAAAACTATCTAACACTAATTGTCAACTACACCGTTCACTGAATATAGTGTAGAGGTATAGGTAATGTGGATGAAAATTGATGTGGACCACATCAATTCTAGTTTTGGATGAAAATTAGGGTAGACCACATCAATTTTGGTTATTGTATATAATATTAATATGTTATTAATTTATGTTAATATTATGTTATTATTATATTATTTTATTATTATTTTATTATGTTATATTCTTATGTTAATATTATTTTATGTTATATTATATTATATTATTATGTTAATATTCTTATGTAACTTATATTCTTATGTTATAAAATAATAATCTTATGTTATATTATGTTATTATGTTATTATATTATTATGTTATTATTTTATTATGTTATTATATTATTATATTATTATAACATTATGTTATTATCATGTTATTATATTATAATTTTGGTTTTGAGTACAATTTGTAAAGACTTATCCACAGCAATTCCCGTGTCTTTTATTTTGAAACAAGCCACACTATTTCTCATGGACATGATTTGATGTGGATGGAAAATTCAAGTGGACCACTTTAATTTGCCATTATTGAAATTACTGTAGGAAATTTCAAATAGTCTAGTCTACACTATATTCAGGGAACGGTGTACTACTCTAAATGTCAATCTTAGTAAATAGTGGAGCATAAAGTTTTTTACTTGTGGACAGTTACTGTAGGAAACCTAAATCATGATTTGATTACATCTTGAGCATTCTAGTAAAGAAGGGTTTAGTGCATGTAGAAAAACGAGAATTTGCAAGAATGAGCTTGGGGATAATTGGACGTAGGTATGGAGCAAAAGGAAAATATCAAAAATTGGACAGAGTAGAATGTAAAATATGGAGGGAAAATGAAACTACAAGCAGAAGATAAGAACATTCTTCTGGTAACGAAAGTGAGGAAAAAAAGGAATATTGGAAAAGGAAAAAACATAAACATACAATAAATATAGAAATTCAAGTAAAATACTCATTAGATATCCATCACATATGCATTCAATGTGAACTACATATTCAGTAAATATTCATTACATACTCATTGAATATTCAAATACACAATGATTTTACATTAGAAATTAATGCACTATTCATTAACTCTTCATTAACAGTACATTAAATACCCTTTAAATAATCATTAAATATACGAATATTAATTAAACTATCATAAATTATAGTTTTAAAACTTCAAACATTCAATAAATAATGTTTAGATTTTCTTTAAATATTCTTTAATTAAAAAGTTACAAATATACAAATATACATGAATTATCCTATAAAAAATCATTACAAAGTCATTAGTTATTAGCTAATATGATTACACATTATATATTCATTAGAGAATATTAAATGATGAAAAGGAAATAATGCAAGAGATGGGAATGAGAATAGTTGTGGATAAGATGATAAGAAATTGAGGTTGAAGATGAGACGAAGAATAAATGCCTGGCGACCGGTATGCAGAAGTTTTTGATCTAATACTATTCATTGAATATTCAAGTTTGTGTGCTAGAGTAGAGTTTTGTTTGAAGGCTATTACGAAATGAACTGCAGTAGGTGAACGAATGAGGGATAATATTCAGGACAATGGTGGCTAAAAATAGTTCCCAGATTGTTGACATATAGTGTATTAGAAAAAGCGAATTAAGCGAAAAAGCAAATTATTCAATAAGAAGAATAACATCAATATATACCAAGAATGCAATTAAAACTATTTTTGGTATGAAAATCAAAGAAGGGGCCAAATGGAGCGTCGAGTATTTTATGATACGAAGTCATCAAAATGCAAGTAAGTGAAATGAAAGTGGTGGATGGAAAGCTTCCATTGATGAGCATTGTCACTTCAAATTGGTCGAAGAAGAAAACTATCACATCATTCCAAAATAAATAATCAAGTTTACAAAGGAGTTTATTGAATACTAAAAAAATTCAAATACAAAATGAAATACATGCAATAATGGCCAATATTGATTCACGTTTGCCACTTATGATGTCCACTAATATTCCATGCTATCAATTCTACAAAGGATTATCAAATGCCATTCTCACAAGAAAACACCTATTTTCCACAATTTGAGATTTATCTCAAGCACACAAAGGTTGATTTCCATTGATGAAAGGCATACACATGTTCAAGATGATGGTTTACAATACCATAAAGACAACACTAAAGAAAATTGGCTTCATTCTAAATTCTGTATATTTTGAAAGCTCTCATAAAAATCTAGAACAAAAGTGAGTATGAAGGCACTCTATTTTGGCATTTGATATCTTCCAAACCACAATTCAACTCCACCTCAAACTTTCCAGCATTGTGTAATACATCATGTACTACAACTTTGATTTGTACACATTTCAGTTTTGCCCACCTATATTCATGATATGATTTTTTGAATGGAAGTGAGTAAAAACTGTACTCAGTTTTGTTTGACTCTGTAAATACTACACGCGCATAATATTTTGAATATTCTAGTAAGATTAAATTGAGTTCTGGAAATTCCGGGTATCAATAACGAAGGTGTGGGGCGTCCACCGTTAATAACCGAGGGTCTCACCTCAATCTCGCAAAGGGTATCCCGAGGGTATCTCGGGAGCACCGCACGGCCACAGGGTTTCGACTTACGGCTTTAGGTGCCCCAGGAAGTACGCGACGAAATCGTGGCGCGACCTTTTGTTTTCCCTCTTTTGGTTGCTGTCCGAGTCTTCTCTTTTGTTTTGTGAGTCTTGCTGCGTAGGTTTGTCGTTGCGTCTTTGTGGTTTGTGTAAGAGTCGATATCTACAGGGTTTGTTAAGTTCGTGTATATTCTAGCGTTGTAGTTGAGGCTTTCGTGCGCAATGTACTGGAGTTTAGGGTTTTTTTCGGATAGGGTTTGTTGGACGTGCGATTCTGGTTGTGTGAGTTTGTAAGCACGTAGATAAGTTTGTGTATATTGTAGCGCTGGAGTTTAGGGTTGTTTGTGTGCGTTTGTGTGAGTTTGTGTGAGTAAATTGTGAGAGTTTGTGTGAGTTTGTGTAAGTTTGTGTGAGTTGCTGTAAGTTTATGTGAGTTTCTGTGAGCACGTCGACTCTGAAACGGCCGTGTTCGGAGGATTGACGTGAACGAGGAAGAAGATTTGCAGCTCTAGCAGTCGGATTTCAGAGTTTTAAAGGTAAGTCAACTCATTCACTCTTGCATTTCTTTTGATAGATGTGTAGTATTGCTTTTGATATAATGTGATGAATCATTATATATGTGTAGCATTGCTTTTCATGTATGTGTGAGCACGTAGATGAAATTGTGTATTCAATGTGCTGGTTTGAATGTGCTGGTTCCAATGTGGTGGTTTAGAGTGGTTTGTGGTTGTCTGTGGTGATTTGTGCTGGTTTATGCTAGATAAAATGTGCCGGTTTGTGTTGGTGTCAAATGTGGTGGTGAATGATAGTTTCAATGTGCTCGTTTGAATGTGCTGGTTTCAATGTGGTGAATTCAATGTGGTGAATTCAATGTGCTGATTATACAGTGCTGATTTCAATGTGAATGATTTCAATGTGTTCGTTTATTTGTGCTGGTTTGTGCTGGTTTGTGCTGGTGTCAATGTGCTGCTTAGTGCTAGATTCAGTGTGCTAGTTTCAATGTGCAAGTTTCATTGTTCTCCTTTCAATGTGCTGGTTTCAATGTTCTCGTTTCAATGTGCTCGTTTCAATGTTCTCGTTTCAATGTTCTGGTTTCAATGTGTTGGTTCCATGTGCTACTTTGATTGATTTTGTGTGTGTGGATTTGTTATTGTTTGTGCAGGACAGCTAGTTCCAGCAGAATTTGTCTGGGATTAAAGTTCATAACCAATGGCTGAAAGGTGAAACCATACTCACCCAGGCGCCCTAAACCCTGAGCCTTGAATATCATATAACGAAAGACACATCTGCACAAACTGCAATAAATTAGCTTTTTAATGAACACAATTTAGCTCGACTCGAGCTAAAGTGGGCTCTCCATATTACACCATTGGCCACACTTTAGCTCGGGTCGAGCTAAAGAGGGATCTCTAGTGTGCTTTTTTGACTGCACTTTAGCTCGACTCGAGCTAAAGTGTGGCCCAAAGTGCACATTGGATGACAACTTTAGCTCGACTCGAGCTAAAGTGTGGCCCATTGTGCGTTTTGGCGTACAGTTTAGCTCGACTCGAGCTAAACTGTGGCCCAGAGTGCACAGTCGAGGACAATATTAGCTCAACTCGAGCTAATGTGCAACTCAATAGAGAATTCTGGAGAAAAAGTAATCATAATTTCTACGCTCAAACTCAATAATTTAAACAATCTAAATCTTTTCATCAAAGCCAACACACCTTACCTCGAATCGAGCTAAACTGTAAAACAAAGGACCGAATGCACATATCGAATACCTCCACGTTCAGACCTAATGACAATCCGAAAGTAAAAGTTGACAACGTAATCAATGACTTAACACTAGTCAACTTCTCGTTCACCATTCTAAAGTGCCGAAGAGCTTTAGTCCTGCTCCAACCACTTGAGAACCTCGAAGAGCGAGGTTCGTGAGTGATTAGAGCGTAACTGAAGCTCTTCCACAGATCTGAGTGTTGAACAAGATGTTGATGGAAATTAAAAAACGTCCAAAATGATTGACGTCCAAATTATTATTGAAAGCGTCAGAACTTTAAAGATTTACATTTTATGGAATAGTACTTTAGCTCGAGTCGAGCTAAAAAATCGGTTACACTTTAGCTCGACTCGAGCTAAAGTGATACGCCTCCTTCCTATTTGGATTCTCAATGCATCAATCTAATATGTTTACTCGCTCTCATGTGTATGCAGATCTGAGAGGGACAGGATGGTGACTCAGCTGTAGCACTTCTTCCAGCCAAAGCCCGTCGACATTGATGATGACGATGGAGACGACAACAACCACCTAGATTGCTGGGAGCTCAAGGACCCTTCGATGACTTTGAAGTGGACGCTACTGTGGGCAACCTATACGGATAATCTAGTGTTTGGTCAGACCTTCGCTGGTGATATCGCTGTACCCTAGCACACCGACTTCAAGACCAAAATTACTGAAGTTATCCACGAAGATAACGATCACGTTAAGTTGTCGTGTGAGACAACCAGTAAGTCCGTAGAGCCGTATTTGTTTACTATTGTAGTGAACAATAGTTCATCTCCCTTTTGTATCAACGATTTAGTCGAATCACTCAGGGGGTCCAAGTTTGATGAAATAGTGGCTCAGATCGACCACGAAATCTCTCTAAAGAAATGGGAGACTAGTAGTGGTCAGCCACTGAAAGCAAAGGCTGTAGCTAACAAACTCCGCGTCATTCTATCAAGAATGAGTACCTTTGCCGCTCTAGACAAGGCCAAGAATATCGCGGCAAGACGCCCGATAGAGCTTTCAACGGTTTCGGGGGCCGTGACCGGTAGCGAGGATATGAGTCAAGCGTCGGTCCCAGTTAGAACACCTGGTGCAAGGACAAGTCGAAGCACCCTGCGCAATACGCTGTCTGCTTCCCCCGTCAAGAAGCGGTCAGCTGCCAAGAAGCCGGAGACATCTTCAAGAAAGAAGTCGAAGCTCGTATCAGAGGAGGAGCTAGCCAATTCGATGGCCTCTGCACTCTCGGAGCTCCCCAAGGCGCTCGGATACGGAGAGACAATCGACAACAACAACGTCCAACAGATTTACCAGAAATTCTGGACGGAGTATCAGAGCTGCTTCTTCAAAGGGGACCGAGAGATGAAGATCGAACTTGACGTGATGAGGTTGCATAATGCTCCTCCAGAGTGGACGATCCGTGCGTTCGAACCTCGGGGCATGGAGGAGTTGAAACATTACTACCTCCAAATGCTCAACAAGACGCAGAAGCAGACTCTTTGCGTCATGCCCAAGCTCGACGCTATGCCGACGACCCTTGAGTAGCTCAACGACTGTGACTACTACATCATTAATGGCCAGCACAACGTTGCTGCCTCAAAGGAGATGATAAACGGCAACGTTCCGGAGGTTATGAGGAGGCACTTCCGAACATGGCAATGTTACATTGTCTGGACTCAAGATCCAGAGAAGCTGAGGAAGATATCCGTGTATTATAATCGCGTGAATCACTTGGTCCAGTTCAAGCCGACGTGGGCAACCAATATCCTCGGCTCTCGTGCTTTGTGGATCCAAGCTGGTAGACCAATGCCCAAGCACTCCGCCACGGGCGTTCGAGGGTCTCACAAGTCAGGTCGGAGAACTGCAGCTGAAATGGCCAATGACAAGAGGTTTGAGGTAATATATCTTAACCAAGGTCATGCACTTTAGCTCGAGTCGAGCTAAAGTGTAAATTTGCTCTGTATCTGTACAATCATTTGTATAGATATATAGTTGTCATTGTCTGCGCTTGGTATGCAAGTTAGCTTGAGTCGAGCTAACTTGCAGTATTTGGACTGTAATGGACATGTTTATATTCCTGCTTTAATTGTAAGCTCAAACGACCCTTTTTATATCATGCGCAGCCATTTCTTAACGCGGTTCGTAAGCGATTCGCAATGATCGACGTTGCGAAGAGCCAGGCAGCGCTCAAGAAAGCTGGGAAGGCAAAGGAGCTCTCAATTATGAATGAGGTGAAGATCATCACCGCGATAGATGAGACCTTCAAGCTCTGGTCGGACGTCATCTCTTCCGCGGGGCATGGCGACCTCATCAACGTGGATTCGACTTCGACGCCCTTGGCAAAGTTCAAGGACGCGAAGTCTTGGGTGCCGGAGAAGGATGGGGTCCTGACGCGCGAGTTCTTCAAGTTTCTCGGCAACATGACCGAAGCCGATCACGCGAAAATGTGCAAGCACATTCTCAATCGATCAGGGCCATCTCGGAAACTGCCCTACCCTAAGGTGGTTATAAAGATGCCGAATTCTGCGCTGGAGGATTGCTACACAGCCCGGGACTAGGTGGATCGGAGGAAGAGGAAGGAGGTCGCTCGGATGGAGCTTCAACTGTTCAGGCCGGAGCTGGCCTTCTTCAACAGCACTGGAGGGTACAGTCGTTCAAACTGGCGGACGTTCAAGAAGAACTACAACGTCAAAAAGGCGTCAAAGCGTGCCCTCTTGGATTGGGGACCACCGGATTCGTACTACGCAAACTCGAGGCAGACGTAGTTTCGCAACTGCAAATGTGAAGATCTTTCTCCGTATGCAAAGGAGTTCTTCAGAGTCTTCATCGATGTGCGGTCGCGGTTCGTTGCACCTATGGGAGCCCTGCACTTCCGTTCTTACAAGGCGGCAACGAATTCGCTCGGGACGTGGCCTTCGGATTCGTGGCGCAACCTGGGGTGCAATGTGAAGCTCGGCATCATTGACTTTTGGAACATCCCCGGGTTCTCTATGACGGCAACGTCGTCGTTGGAGAGGCCCTTCTTCGACGAGTTCATGACGATGTTTGCATCGAAAGGGCAGCCTCCTCTCACCGATCTTCCAGCCTGGCTCTTCATATGCGGCAACGAGCAGTCGCACCTTCAAGTGACAACGTTTGCTAAGGACCCGTCCTTGTGCCATGCGTACGATTTTCTGCAGTCAAAGTATCTTCCCTCCGAAAACGAGCGCCTGGGAGGTTACCAGCCAAAGACCAACAACGCTCTCGACCCTGTTCGGCTCCTCTTTCTCTTCAAGAGGGAGCTTACGGTGATCCCGGCCGTTAAAAAAATCTACGCAGCACCAGAGCATGTGTTGTACACGAAGCTGCGCAAGTACAACGAGCTGGCGTACTCCATGAACTTGAACGAACTCAGGATGGAGTTCTTCATCAAGGTCCTCGAGCTGTTCTGCAAGAGGGGGGATTCTGTTGTCCAGCTGTTTTGCGGGACGAAATTACTAACTGCGAGTGTGGTAAGAATCCCTGCAGTTTAGCTCGAGTCGAGCTAAACTGTTGATAACTTTTCTGACTCGTGCATAGTTACAATGAGGTCATGTCTATGCTGTTGCGTGACACTTTAGCTCGAGTCGAGCTAAAGTGTCGGCTTTTGCTTGTGTATTTTCCAGAAGTCATCAACTGCGTTCGTATCCTTTATAGCTGTAATAGCTGAGTTTTTGTGCCAGCATTTGATTGAATTGAGTTTAGCTCGACTCGACCTAAATTGAATCTTGTTCAACCCATTGGTGTGTAGATGTTGGACCTCGAGGCATTCTGCATTTCCCACGACACCGATGAGCAGGACCTCGACGACGCCTATGAGGCCGCGTTGACGTTGGATCGGGCCGATTTCGATGTTTCTGCGTATCACGTAAACGCGGAGATCTTCCCCGAGCTTGGAGAGGCCGTTGGAAAGGGGAAGGAAAAAGCCATTGTTGACCTCGGCGAAGAGGAGGAAGATGCGGAACCGAGCGTTGGGGTTACGTGCCCAATCTCGAGCACCGCCACTCCGGAAAATGAGTCCCAGGACGACTTCGTTGACGCTACTCCGCCTGAATATCAGAGTGCCTCTCAATCTGAAGCAGGAGACGCAATCACTTCCTCGCGACAACGACTCGACTTCCCGGAGTTGGATTCGTTGGAGATTTCCGACAGGCCTCATTCAGCTCCTACCTTGGGCGCCTCATCCGCTCGTCCGGCGGCCAAGAAGAGGAAGGTCGCCAGCGCGAGTGGACGCTCTCCGTTGGCTGTTGCGAGCAGCGCTCAGGATGACAGCAGGTTGATCTCCCTTGAGAAGAAGCTCGAAGAGGAGGCCACCCGAATGAGGTTGATGGAGCAGCGGCTGGCGGAGCGCGACGAGGAGCTCAGGGATCTGCAGTGGAGGCGTGACGATGAAATGAAGAGGGACCAAGATCAGAGGCATGCCGAGATGATGCTCATGATGCAGAGATTCATGTCGGCTAATTTGCCTGCTGCCGTCACAACACCACCCGTAGTTAATGCTGCGATCCCCGTGCCTCCCGCCTCACCGGACGGCGGGTCTGGAAGTCCGTCTCGCGATTTGCAGCTACCATCTCCGTCGGGTACCTCCCCCGTCTCCAGTGGGGCTCAATTGCTTCATGTTCTCCCATCCCCTTCGATCCGTCCCTCTTCCCCCCCGAAGTCGCCCGCTTGGGACGAATCTATCCATGATGTCCGCAGCTCATCGTCAGGTTAGTGTAACGTAGTTGCGAGTGTACATAGGCAGAACATTTTGTAAATGTCCAATTTTGTACTCCAGTATTTTTTTGTTAATATTACAATGCAAGGCGAGCACTTTAGCTCGACTCGAGCTAAACTGCTTGAATTCTAACCGCTGTGACTGCGCTGTGTCCTCTATGCGCATCCTCTGATAGGGTGCAGTTGTTGAAATTTTTCAGATCTAAGTTTCGGTGATGACGCGATTGCTCACCCAGTCATAGATGAGGTCGTCCAAACTGCAGTCCCAGTCATAGAAGAGGTCGTCCAAGTTTCAGCCGTGCTCGTAGACGAGATCAATCATGATTCTGCTGTCCCGGAGCCTCCTCTTCTTGTCCCAGAACCGTGCCCCCACATGGATGTCGGCCACTGCGGACCCCTTGACATCATGCAGGGTTCGTTGGGATCGATGGGTGCTTGAGACGAAATGCTGCAGGACGATGAAATTCTCGAGGTATTCTTCTAACTCTTTTCGAACTCCACTCTTTTCCCATCACTCCTTTCCCCATTTACCTCTTTCGTTCTACGTATTGTTGATTTGTCGTTGTTAATGAGTCTGTAGTAATATTGGTCGTTCTCCTGGCGTTTCCGAACCAGGTCGGCGAGGCATCAATAAGTGGTGCCAATAATTTAGAAGAAATACTTAGAGTCCGTTCTGATTCCGAGGGCAGGTGGTTAAATATTGTGCTGGACCTCAATGGGGTTCTATGCACGTGTGAGCCGTCGTGGCAGGCTTGAGGGTCCAGGAACTCAATCCCGTCCATTCACTCGGCTTCGCTGCCGGCCGAAGTAGGCCCTAAACCAGGGCGCACTAGTTTAGGGCCTACTTCGCACAACCAGGGTGAGCAGTTTACGTTGCTTGCCGCTGAGAAGGGTATCAACGATAAAACCCTTGATAACATCCGACGCGAATTGGAGCAATCTGATGCTGGCTCAGCATTCCTGAAGGGGAGGAACAACGGGATTACTCCAACGACCAACGAGGCCCCGCCCGAGTTCTGGTCGGCAGTGAAGAAGTACGCCGTTCTTTGTGATGAGGATCTGGTTGATGAGTTTGCTATTTGCTTCGATGTTCGTGTTGCGAAGGGGCTTGTCGAACTGGTGAAGAAGATTGACGACAAAGGAGGCGTGCAACTCGAGAAGGGAGCTCGCAAGATGTTCGTTGTGTTTGGATTCGACGAAGCCGGGGAATCGATCTTTATTGGCAGAGACGGGCTCAAAGCAGTTGTGCAGAGGGTGCTGCGAGTGAGTGATGATGAACAGTCTGAGATTTTCGCTCCTACAATTCTTATTACCGACGACAACTCCAGTTTCCAAATCAAGTCGGAATGTCGCAGTTCGACAGGAGTATGTGTCGTCCACACAATTCGCTACCTCCCTAACAGTAGCCGGAAGTTCAAGGTGTTGGCCATGCACGACAAACCTCTGGCTAACGTCGGAATCCTCTACAACAAACCTAGTGATGAGCGTGAAAGATTCACCCAGTTCAAGAAGGTGACGGGACTGACGAAGCCTCTTAATCCTGTCTATGACGACGCTGCTTTGCCCTCGACCGAGAGCTGGTGTGGAGATGTGTGCAATCCATGCATGGGTTTGCTCACCGCAATATTGAGTCCCACCTTAGCGGTGAAGGAATCAAACCTGACTGTCTTCAATGCTTGGGGTGGTGGGAATGTCACAGCCTTGGCCTTGGTTGGTTTCCTTAACCCTTGTCGTGCTTGCTCTTTTTTTTTGTCCCGCATTTACCAATTCTTGTCATTGCATGTCGTCGGTTGGCAACCGACAGTTTTTTGCAGCGGGTTTCTGACTTATCTTCTCGTATTTTTTCTCAGCGGGCGAAAGCAATTGTGATTGAGTTTGTGCGCGAGGAAGCTGACATTGCTATCGCAAAGGAGCGCGTTAAAAACATGTTGTTTCTCCCGCAACCGTGTGGTGTTTCTAATCGAATCACCTGGCCTCAGCCGTCGGATTCGACATTTGTTATTACCCAGCTTGGAGAGACTTTCGGGCCACCGCCAAAGGTTGTGGAAGACAATGAATTTTCTCATCTTGCTCGGAAGGTTGTGGATGAGTTTGTGGTTCACTCTACCCAAGCATCCATGTCACGAAATTCGTTGGATGTGTATGATTTATCGGACGACCAGACTTCTGATCGTGATGTGGGGATAAATGAAGAGAAGACCAATCTTGACCATCTGATAACCCATATCGTCCAAGGACCTCAGTCATCCATGCCAGTTGTTTTGCCTACAATAGTGGAAGAGGCGATTTTTCGGGTCTGTGGTCATCAATTTGGCCGAGCAACCGCAAGTCGAAACAGTTGTCCGGACTGGCGTCTCATCTGTAGCGGGTACTAATGCAAAGAATGTCCATCCTCCAAATCTCGCAACGGACCCTACTGCCCAAAGATCGATTACTCGAGATTCTCGAGTTGTCCCGCCGGGACCTAAGAATGAAGTTCTCGTAATTTCAACGGGTACTGGCGTCCCTCTTGGAAGCCCTAAAGCAAAGAAGGCAAAGACTACCAGCAAAACTTCAGGGAAGAAGCGGGCGACGTCACCATCGGCAAAGACGAAGGGTTCTGCTGCAAAGCGTGGTTCAAGAAGCAATTCTTCTTCCAGACCGAACACCCCAATGACCCCCGATGGCAAAGATCTCCCAAACGAGTCCGTGTCTCCTGTCGTCGATCGCGCAAGCAATCCATCTGGAGGTTAGTTTTATAGTTAGCTTACTGTAGGTTTAGAATTTAGTGACCTAGCGTGCAACTAATTTTCTGAAATATTTATAAACCCATCATGATTCTGTGCTGGAGTACACTGCTAATTTTATGTTTGATTTTCTGAATTATTCTCTGACCTTGTCTAATCTTCTGAGTCGGTTCGTCGGCTGGCAGCCAACCAGGGATCTAATGTCCCTTAATGGTCTTTCTTTAAATCAGCTGATCAGAGGACTAGTACTCCTGTACTTGCTGCTTCTGGTGCAGTGAAGCAGGTTGGTGCAGATCGAGAATCCGAAGCGTTTGAGCACATGGTTCAGGTGGGTTTGACACCCCTAAAAGATTACTTCCTTGTACTTGTATTGAATGGTTTGGTTCTCATGCATGGCGCTGACCGTGTTACAAAGTTCCGGCCTCACACCCAAGAATTTCTCAAGTACTGTGTTGATAATTTTACTGTCGTGATTTGGAGTTCCGAAAGTCCGGCTGGAGTGGGGACTCTTCTTAACGACCTGCAAGATCAGTTCAAATTCATTCTTCAAAGAATCAAACATGTCTTTGATAATACCCTTTGCGACGTAGCTCGGTATTCTATTGATGGCAAGAAGTTCTACCTCAAGAGGCTATCAACATTATTTCTTAGTTATGGGGATTTGATAGGGAAAGGAGCCAATAGCGCCAACACCCTCCTGATTGACGTTCATCTGTACTCGAACGTCAAGAATTCTCCATATAATGCCATTCATCCCATACCCTACACTCTCACTTCAACTGAGACTGCCAAAGAGAGTAGGCAAGCCCTCTCGGTGATAACTTCATTTCTGAGTGCGATGAAGGAAGTGGGCTGGACTGTACTCTTGTACACCTCAACTGTGGACCACCTTATCCTGGTGAAGAAGTTTGCCTTGCCCTTTCAAAGTGAAAAGCATCGTCGTCCTCGTCTTCAAGTTGCAAATCCGGAGTTGAATGATGGGCTCTTGGCGAGTGTAGACGTGGTCTTGCCTGATGCTGCCGTCGTCTCTGATGTGCCTTTCGGCCGCAGGGTGACCTTTCTTGAACCTAAGTCTGTCGACCCATATAAGACCCGGCTAGTAGCTATCCCGAGGAACCCTCGGTTGCTTCCTGGAGAACCCGAATGGGAGCAGTTTGTTTGGTCCTTTCCAAGCGAGAAGCGTCCAAGGTCACTTCCAAGTAGACGTTAGATCAATCCGTCGGCTGCCAGCCGACGCTTAAATTCATTACATTTCTTTTCATGACATTCGTCTTGACTATGGAATTATATTTTTTGTTCGCACATAAATATTATCTTTGTGTGAATGTTTACCCCTAATAAACATCGATTGTAATTATCTCAAGTTCCTATGCACTTGATGGGTTCTTAATTCATGCATCGTCATCCATTCATTTCTTCACGTTGACTCTGGAGTTGGCGATGTAAGTGAGTGGTCTTTATCGCTCCGCGCCGGACCATTTGAGAAGGTCAATAAGTACTTCCTTGTCTTATCCTTGAACGGTCTCTTAATGGCGCAAGGTGTTGGAGCCGACAGGAAATGGTGTCGTAGTTTGCAGAGTCAGTATTCCTCCGGAAGGCACTTAATCGTCACTAATTGCTTCCAAAGTAAACCACTCCGGTTTCGTTCCCACAGAGATCTAGTTATCCTTTCAAATTAACCCCAAAATCACTAGTTTATTCATCACCTAGGTTAGTCAATCTAGTCAGTGATGATCCGGATCTTTCCGGATTCCAAGATCCAAGCAAGACTTTCCGGATCTAGATTCCGGAAGGTTTCATAGTTATTTCTGGAAAGGATTTCCGGGAACGTGGTGGGTAGTTTGTTTTACCTCTGTTTCCCCTCAGAATGGATTCCGAAAGGTTTAAACGAGTGACCGGAAGACCACTGATCCTATTTTGTGTAAGTGGCCGGATTCCCCACTGCCTTGTAACTTTAAGTGGCTAGACACCCACTGCCTCGAAGTTTATAGTGACCGGACAATCACTCTTCCTCTATTCTACTAACCTGTGATAGGGTGTTGGTCCTAGACGTAACTCTCACGACATCTGGAAGGCCTTCCGGATGCGGTCACGCAAAGGTACGGCCGGACTACAACGACGTTCCGGTAGCAGTTTTGTAGCTCTACAAGGATAGGGATAGAGTTCTACTTGGAAGGACTCCTTCTAGAATCACATAGCAGGTTTTTCCTATCGTGGGGGTAAACTCCGGTTCTGGACCGGAATTCGGGTTCACACGGACTGTTCCGTGCCCTAGAGACTACCAGGAACACCTCTGCAATATATCTCTTCCCCTCCTGGTTCTTCCGGACTCTGAAGGTGACCAGGAACACCTCTGCAACCTCCTTCAGTTGTTCCGGACACTCCCCTACTGAATATCCAAACCGGTTCACTCCTTAGCACAACAACACATCCTTCTCTTTGAAGAAACTTGCACAAAACTTTCTACCGCAACGGACCTTGAATCCTCACACGTAAAATACTCTCTTCACAAATACTAGGTAGCAATTCTAGAAAAGCTGTGAAATATATTCAACGTAGAGGAAAAGAAAACAAGGTCCTGAGTTTTTCAAACCCATCTACTAAGTACAAGAATAGTTCCTAAATTAAGGCTTATCCTATCTGCAAGAAATCCGGAGGATCTTATCCCTAAAGTTACGGATCTTATCTCGAAAAATCCGGAAAAGAGAATCTCAGATCCTATTTTCCCGGGTCCGGTTTCCGGACATCCGAAAAGTACGCAAAATTCCGGAAAGGTCCTAAGTTTCCGGAAGGCTTAGTTTCCTGATTGAGTAGCCGGGTGCAACTCTGGGCCCCATCGTTAATCGCTACCTAATTCCGATCCCTAAGCTACTACTACTCCTAAATCTAACCTATCTAAGGGGGTGATCCAACGTTCTTGAATCTTGGACTGGTACGTCTCGTAGATGCCTCTGCCTTCGCCTTGCCGGCCCTCCTTCGCTGGGGAGTAGAAGATGCCGGAAGGTCTTGTGATCCGGCTCCGGAAGTTGGAGGCTGTGATGCTGCCGGTGGAGGGGGTTCGGAGGTGGAATCCACCACAATGGTCTCCGGAGCTTCAGCAAAGCCTTGGAATTCGGCTCCGGGACTAAGAGGATCCGTCGCCAAACACCTAGCGAGTGGTGGAGTAGACTTCCGGCGACCTGATGAGGGAGGAGTAGGTGCAGGCCGGAGGGGAGAAGGGGTTTCACCCTGACTTACTTCCGGTAATAACTCCGTCCAGTGCTTTCCAGCACCGGGGCTTGGGTTGCCGGAAGGAATGCCGGTCATCGGTGCAGCAGGCTCCGCCGGAGTTGGGATATCCGCCTGCTTCCCGGAAACCTCCGGGTGTACGCTAGGGGGTCCGGATTCGTCCGGAGATGTCCGGATACGGACTCGAACTGCAATGTCCTCCGGTGCTTGAGTGCTTCGGTTCTCCGGTCCCTGAGTGGGTAGGTTGGCCACCAGTTCCTGCATTCGAGACCATGTCTTCTCCATCTTCTTGCCGTGGTCGTGCAAGAACCGTATGATCTAGATCCGGTTCAGCCTTCCTTCCTTCTCCAGTTGATCTGTGAAGAGAAGACTCCGGTTGACCGTGTCAACCGGAAACGCTAACGCGGCGCGTACCTCTGTCAAAGCCTCTGCGGAAGCGTCTGCTTGATCTTCCGCTTCCTTCAGCTTCTTTCGGGACTCCGTCAACGCCGCAAACGTTTCGTCGCACGTCGCAGCAAACTTCTCTCGACTCCGGATGATGGCAGCCTGCTGGATCTCTAAGGCTTGGAGTCGGAGTGTGTTCTTCTGTAGTTCTTGGATCGCTGTCGGTATGTCCACGACCCTCTCTACCTCCAACTCCCTCCTGATGCCGTCCAAGACTTCTCGTAATCGTGCTTCGGATTGGCACACGATCGCCGCAAGCCATCCTGCATGCTGGATGAGCTCCAGTAGATCGGGCCCGTCGAGTCCAACAAGGTGCGGGGGCTCCGCCGGAGGAATGCGACCTTCACGTGGTGCGGACCTGGGGTCTTGCGGAGGTTGCTCATTCGTCGGCTGAATTGATGTAGATGGCCCCGGTGTCGACTCCCGCGGTACAGATCTGCTCCGCTTCCGGTTTTGGGGAACTGTCTCGGGCAAGGAAGTCTCCACTTCCTCCGGTTCCTCGTTATCGTCTCCTGGTTCTGGACCTCCATAGTTCTGGATCTCCAGTAGCAGCTCGTATGCGTCTTGCTCGTCCGGGGTAAGCACATCGTGTTGCGCGTAGAGGTGAGTGATGTACGAGGGGAGAGGGGTGCCGGCCCTCTTCGACTTCTGGAGCCCCTTAACCATCCGGTTGATCATCTCGCTCATAAGCGAGATGAGGTCTACACTAAATTTCTCTCTCATCGAACCTAATATGGTGGTGGCCCATTTAGACACCACCCGTTTAGGTTTCTCCGAGTGAAAGATCGGGTTCAAGAATCTTACCACAATTTGCGCGTCTTGATGCCGGAGGTCGTCGGTGCTGTAGCCTTCTTTGGGGTCGGCTTGCCTTGTGAATTCGTCCCCAAGTATGTCTTCGCACCGCTCCGCTGTCTTGACGGTTCCGCTGCTGAAGGAGTAGGTACGCTGCCACTCCGGAATACCCCAGGTTTCGGGGTGAGCTCGGATTGTGCCATCGTACTGATTGTCCGGTGTCCCGAGCAGTTTCGCCACCAGTTTCGGATCCTTCACGCCCCACGCTACGTCAAGAAGCCCTCGGCAGCCCATGTTGGTGAGGTAGTGTTCGAGGACGGCTTTCTCCTCCGGGTCTGTCGGTATGATCGGAACCACCCGTTGAACCGCTGGTTGCGTCGTCGTACCACGAGTAGTCCGGGAAGGTTCTCCTTCCGCCATTTCTGCAAAGATTCCTCACAGCCTCTCCGGTATCACCTGCACGCACTGACCTCGCCACACACTCTCTCTAATGGAAACACTTCCGTTCTAGGGGGATTACAATGCACAGGCAAAGGAAAAAGAGTAAGCCAAGAAGTGTGGGGAGTGAACCCTAACTTCTGGCTTAAATACCTTCTGCGGTGTACGAACGGCCGTAACGGTTATAATAGCGTTTCCGGCTCCGGATCAATTCCGAAACCGGATTTTCTCCGGTTCCGGTTTACTTCCGGTTCCGGATGCTTCCGGCAGGTTCCGGACGCTTCCGGCAGGTTCCGGACGCTTCCGGCAGGTTCCGGACGTGAGCGGTCTCTCTGGTTCCAAATCCCTTGGATATATGGTCATTCCTAAACGGTTTTAAGGATCATTGGTACCCCTAGGTTGTCTTATTTCTTATTTGTCTATTCTATAGTTCAAACTTATGATTCTAACGTTCTAACACTAATTTTTTTTTTTTTTGAGCCGGATTTTTAGGTTAACTTCCGGAACCTTGTGGGAACAGATTCCCACAAATGGCATACCATCTTTCGGCCGATGCTGAAAGAGTTTCTCGAGTTCTGTGTTTCCAACTTCACTGTGGCAGTTTGGAGTGACCAATCCAGCTCTTTTCTGAAGTTACAAATGATAGCTCTCGAGGGACAGTGTAGCATCGTTAGAGAAATTAGACATCGTTTCCACAACAGTTTTTGCGACACAGCAGCGACATCGTTCAACGGTCAGACTCTATATATTCGAAGGCTTTCTACTCTGTTTTTGCATCCGTCCGGCCTGTTAGGCACTGGAGCAAATAGCCTAAACACTCTTCTTCTCGACTGCTGTCGTTTTGCTAATGTCCGGAACAGTCCCCTCAATGTCATGCATCCCCTGACGTCCGATCTGACTTGGAAGGAGACCCTGAAGAATGCCGTTCTTCCTACTGTTGTTCAGTTCCTTTCCGGTTTGGTTTCTTCGGAATTGCCTATTCCTGAGTATGTTTGTGAGAAAATCGATTCGACCGGATATCCTAGACTCTGGCCCGATGACCCAAAGTGGGCGGAATACGTCGAAGCTTATCCTAGCTCGATGCGTCGTAGTATTTCTTCCTCTTAGGATTGTAGCGTCGGCTGGCAACCGACGCCCTCGAATGTTCATTTTGTCAGACCTTTCTTGACTTGCTGTAAATACAATTTTTTGGTAATAAAGCTCTTTTGTTTTTTCAACAATTATTTGTGATTGGTGCCTCACTGAATCTATGCATGTCTGCTTTATTGACTTCAGATGCAAAATTTATTCCTTGAAGTCGGAGTTCCTGGGGATATTTTGCACCAATTTGCAGTTGCGACTGATCTAGGAGACGTTGACTTGACGGATATCTCCCCGCGCTTCAGCGGCTTTCACTCACTGTTGGAAGATTACGAGAGACTAGAGCATCAAGAATTATCTGTTGCGGCAAGCGGTCTTGGATTTCATGTCGATTCTGGCCAATGTTCACTTCAGCGTGTCGGGGAGCCTGCAGTTGTAATCAAACCTGCTGTCGTAGTTGAGATCGTGTCACCGATGCGTCCTGGGAATGTCGCTGTCGCTTCTGACTCCACCCGCTATCACATCGAGGTGGTAGACACCGACGATTTAGTTTCGGATGGTGCTTGTCCTATCGGTGTCAATATCGTCGGCTCCCAGCCGGCACCTTCGTCTGCTTCAGTTCCAACAGCCGACCTCAGCTCCGATTTGGTTCACAGGAACATTCAGGTGGGTCCTTCAAGCTACTACCTCGTCCTTGAACTAAAGGGGCTTCTCTTTGCCGAAAGTTTTGTTTGTCGTGGCAATGCTAAGAAGAAGAGCTTTTATCAGAAATCCAGGCCTGGGCTTCGAGAGTTCCTTGCTTTCTGCCAGTCGTCCTTTTTGTTGGCCTTCTGGTCAACCGATAATTCCGGAGCGGTCCATCGACACATGGATCACTTGTTCGATGTTTTCCCTGACTTGCGAAAGAACACAAAAGTGTTGGGCACTACCTACTGTGATTCCTCTGCGGCCAAGAATCCCTCGACTTTAGCTGTGCCGCTACTGAAGAGGTTAGCCCGAATGTTTTCTGATAGACGCTTTTTAATCGGGCCTGATGCAAATGAGCGGAACACGCTTCTCGTTGATCCCTTTCCTCTCCAGAATATCCTCAATAGCCCCTGTAATGTTGTTCATCCTTCTCTATTTAAGTATAATATTCCGGAGATCTCAGTTCCCGGGATGCAGCCTTATCTATTGAGTGCGTTAGTTCCCTTTCTCTCGGGACTTTTGAAGTCTCGAGTCAATGTTCAGGAGTACTGCCATGCAAATTGGGAATTTGGAACTTCTCGACTTTATCCTGGGTCGTTTCAGCATCAAAAGTACAGGGAGGTCATCTATCCCCAGACCTTGGGTTTCGACGCTCCATACTCTCCCGATGAATTGGAATCGAAGCTGTTAATAACCTACTCGAACTAAGTATTCATCTATTCTCGAATGGGCTTTTTTGAGTTTCTGTTCGTCTTTATTGCTACTGACAATTAGAAACTGATCCTTCCTTACCTTGTAATTTCTTAATTTTTGCGATCATATGATATATTTTCAAATTCCAATTTTCCTATGTTTATGTATTGCCTTTATCACATGTCTGTGCTTCATCTCTTATGATGGTCATGTGCGTTGTTATGCACCATCGGTTGACAGCCAACGGTACTGTGTTTTCATCCGTCCTAAATATTCGGCAACATGACGATTGTCTTCTTTTTGATTTTCCAGGGGTCATCCTTTTATTTCAAATGCTTATATGGAACCCCTTCACCGTATCGAAAGTGTGTTGTCCTCTCTGTCAATGGGCTCCTTTGCTTTGTAAAACCGCGTGTGCCAATTTCTGGTTCTTGCACTCGTGAGAATATTGTTCGCCGGCCGGGCCTGAAGAAACTTTTGATATGTTGCTCCCTTGCTTTAACGCCGCGCTTTGGTCAACGTTGCCGATGGAGGTGTTACAACTTGTCTTGCGGCATATTCTTCCGGTTGGTGTTATGGATAGGCTGGCATTTGTCTATAGCAGACGTGATTTAGCGCAGAACAAAAATTTTCCTTGGAGTTACAAAACGATGTCTATTCTTTCTAAGAAGAATCATTCGCGTTCTGTCTGCCTGCCTCATCAAGTTCTGTTCGTGGATTTGAACCCAAGGTCTCTCAGGAAAAATCCCGACAACATTTGTTTTATTCCCCGGCCGTTTCAGGGTCATTTGAGCCTTCGAGACAATGACCATGTTATTCCTAACGTGGTGACCGACATCCTTCCCTTCATCCATCCGCTCCACAGATTTTCAAGCGTGCCTGAATATTTGGAGCAAGTACATCAACCTGGTCAGTCTCATTGGGCGATTTCAAAGGCGCGTGAGTGTGGGCGCACAGTTGTCCGATGGGACGAAATCGAATGGTACTAGGTCTTCTCCTTCGGCTACCAGCCGAAGGTCTTCAAATTAGTTTTTGTCCGTGATTTGAAGGATGCATTTTGTAAAGTTCATGAAAGTGAACATTTGTGTTGTATAATTTGATTTTGAGGGTTCATGTACGTGTCATTAGTTTCCGTTCAACTTTATTATAGGATGGTTTCTTCTAGGAAGTTGTATTTATTTGTTCTCGAGATGTTCACTTTTTGGTTGGCTGCCAGCCGACACTGTAATTTGTTCTGATCAATAAACGTCTCTTTTTTGCAACTGGTACATGTTATTTTGGGACATTGGATTTGTCGATTGTGTTTTTCTTGCTTTATTACTTTTGGCCTCTACTGCCCGCCGACTGAGTTTTTTCTCAGTGACTTGTTTTTGACTCGTTTTTATTTCAGGACTTTGTTTTGTCCATATTTAGTTAAATATCCGTTAACCGCCTTGACCGGGCCAAGGAGAATTGATCCCTCGCTCGTCCTTATCCAAGGTGGGCCCCATCTAAAGTGCATGAGGTTATCTTTCTGGCCCTCTTATTTTGGGGGGTCCAAAGGATTTTTTTGAAATTTTTTTGACAAATTTAGGGCCTACGGCCATTGTTTACCTTGGTGTTTCCTCTCTTGCTGTAAATAAGACCCCATCCAAAAACAAGAAAGGAGCTAGGTTTGGCCCCACCTTGTGGCCCCCTCGGGTAAGGACGAGCGAGGGGGTCAATTCTCCCTGGCCACTTGAGCACGTTTCTTCGGTCAAAAGCGGCACAACAACCACAAGCTAATGGCCAAGTTAATAGAAGCGCTAAAAGACTCAGTCAAAGGCGGACTCTTGGTGACACATCCGTTGCCCAAGCCATGAGTAGATTCATGGATACTATTATAGACATTGAGAAATCTATGTTGGATTTTTACAAAAGAGATTCTAGAGAGTGAGGCATGCTTTAGAGACTTTATTATATAAGGGCGGTGGCAAGCCCAAAGTGAGGCAATATAAGCCAAGAGAGAGGCGACCCAAGGTACAATCACAATTGCTAAGATGTTTGCAGAGGCCTAAAAGGCCCTAGCCTATCTCCATCCCTACCCCCATCCCCACCACAAGAATGAGTACTATCATGAGGAGTTTAATACTGAGGATTTAGGATGAGTTTATTACAATAGGTTATAATTGTAATACAACTAATTACAACTATCAACAATGAGTTCTATGTACAACTATTTACAACGATTGTTGAATTTTTTGTAAAGTTTGATATGAATTTTCCAAAGTTGTAATACATTTTCTATGGTTGGTAAAAGTATGAGTAAATAATTCAGTGTAAAAATAATTATGTGTTATTAATTATTGGTTGATAAGTTAATTAGTGGATGAATTAACTAATTATATCTCATAATTAACTCATGAAAATAATTGATTGTTCTAGATAAATTATTGTTGAAGTAATTAATTGTATTCATAACTAGTTAATGTAAATAGGTAATTGTTGAAATAAGTATTTGCTACGAATAATTGATTGTTATAAAAAATGAATTGTTGCGGTAATCGATAGTAAATAGTTGTAAATAGTTGTAAATAGTTGTAAATAGTTGTAAATAGTTGTAAATAGTTGTAAATAGTTGTAAATAGTTGTAAATAGTTGTAAATAGTTGTAAATAGTTGTAAATAGTTGTAAATAGTTGTAAATAGTTGTAAATAGTTGTAAATAGTTGTAAATAGTTGTAAATAGTTGTAAATAGTTGTAAATAGTTGTAAATAGTTGTAAATAGTTGTAAATAGTTGTAAATAGTTGTAAATAGTTGTTAATAGTTGTTAATAGTTGTTAATAGTTGTAAATAGTTGTAAATAGTTGTAAATAGTTGTAAATAGTTGTAAATAGTTGTAAATAGTTGTAAATAGTTGTAAATAGTTGTTAATAGTTGTTAGTAGTTGTTAATAGTTGTTAATAGTTGTTAATAGTTGTTAATAGTTGTTAATAGTTGTTAATAGTTGTTAATAGTTGTTAATAGTTGTTAATAGTTGTTAATAGTTGTTAATAGTTGTTAATAGTTGTTAATAGTTGTTAATAGTTGTTAATCTCTTATTATAATAGAATCTTGGATGAAGAACACGTTGGATGGATGAACGGGCCGAGCTTGGATGAAAAGTGATGCGAAAGTTAAAAGTTATCAATTTTAACTCCCGGTCACATGACTCTCTTTCTTGATTTTGACCTCTTGATGTGAACCTTGAGGCACGGTGACGCACTCTTCTTGACTCTTGATATTAGGTAGTAACCTAATGACTCTTGATTTTGACCTCTTGATGTGAAGGGTTTTCTCCCCCTATATTGGGCAAGTGATACTTATGTGCACAAAGGGTTGATCAAAATGCAAATGTAAAGCAAAAGTACTTTATTTTTGAAGTGGATTTAAACTAGGGTAACGTTTACATGCACCCCAAAAATATATATACTTTTCCAATTAGATTCGATTTGAGCTTATAGGTTTTAAAATACAAAATATACAAACGTAAATTTAACATACCACACTCCGCTCTACCCATCGGGACGACGGGCACTAAAAGTTAGGGTTTTGGATAAAATAAAAAGCTAAAAGTTAGGATTTTGGATAAAAGGACGGGATAGGGATGGGGACGGGGATGGGGACGGAGATGGGGATGGGGACGGGGACGGGGACGGGGACGGGGACGGGGACGGGGACGAGGACGAGGACGGGGACGCGGACGGGGGACGGGGGACATGTTAATAGTTGTTAATAGTTGTTAATAGTTGTTAATAGTTGTTAATCTATATCTGTAAAAGAATACATGATGAGAAATCCGTCTGATGGATGAACGCGCGGATGAAAAATGAGCGCGCCGATGAAAAGCCGCAACTTTTGGATGGAAAACAGGAAAATGGATGAAAAACGAGCTTGGATGATCGACATTGACATCGACGTCACGAAGGTGGTTCAAGATGCGAGAGGGAAAATCCTCGTAGAAACGAAGCGGATGAACGAAGCGGCAAAGAAGGTTGTGCGAGACCGTGACTAACTAGCGGCGGAGCTCAAGGGATTGAAAGAGATGGGCGCCGGAGGCAAGCGATGGACGACGGAGAGTGTGTCTGTTGTGATCGGCAACACTAAACTTTCTACAGTTGAGTATATGTGCGAAGTGCTCGATCAAGGCGCAGGAATCGATGTCGCTGTGAACATACATCGCATTGGCAAGGTCACGTGCGCGCGAGCTCTATGACGGAAGTGCAGGCGGAGCACGAGGTGCTGGAGCTCACTTTCAACTCCAACCGATTATCACCAATTTAACGATTATCGCTGGGGAGAATGCGCATGCCGCATATGGGATCACCAAGGCCATCTGCGACCACATTGTCATGGTACGCTCGCATGGGGTTGCACGATTGTGGATTTCCTAGGGTTTGTGAATATTTGCAGAGTTTCGCCGCGTGTTTTGCTTTACTGTTGTTTGGGAGCGCAAGCATTCCCGGGCGTTCGAGGTATTGAACACATGCAGGTGGTGTTTCGAATTGCGGATTGCGCCAAGTTTGATATTTTGATTTAGGGTTGAGGTTGAAGAGGGCGATTCTCAAAAGGATGTGTTATCTGGTGCATTGGCGATCGTGAATTGCAAGCGACGTGTGTGAACCGGCACCTTCACCTACAAAGGCGTGTGGTTTGTCGAAGTAGGCTTTCTTGCAGGGCTTGCATGAGGGAATATCTTACCTTGAAATCAAGTCTATTGTTTAGGATACTCACGTCAAAGTAGCAAATACGTGCGTTAGGATAAACGCTGGATAACTCTGTCAGTCGTTGCATGTGTGTTCCGAAAAGGACGTAGCTGCCGATCAACAAACAATTCAGCTTTGGAAAAATCAACATGCTCCATATAAGAAACAACAACAGTATGAAATCATTCAGAGAGGTGTTCTACTATGCTCTTCCTTTCTGGCTGCAGAATGACGCATCAACAAAAGCGTCGGAGTACAGGTTGAAGCTCCGTAATACTCAAAATGGAGGTGCTGCAGAGGCATCGCATACTCAAGTGGAATCATCAACAAAGGGACTAGAAAATTAGCATCTCTCCACTGAGTTGAAAATGGTGAGAGCATCACATCATTCATTCTAAAAACATCAGATTGCAGTGAATTTTTAGAAGATTGCATTTACCTAGACTTCAAAGCAGGCCAGTTATTTTAACATCTGGCTCCATTTTTGGTGATGCTGCACGATGACAATAGTCAAGACAAATTTTCATCTAAGACTACAACGGCTGTGATGTTCAATTTTCTGAGAGGGGATGCTCTTATGTGCCAGTAATTTGAAGGCGTGGAAATGGAACTTAGTAGCGTTGGCTAGAAAATGGTGGCCTCTCTTCTTTTTAGTGTACAACGGCACATGTCAAATTGTTCAATGTAAGTTGGAAACACATTTTAAAAACTTAAGTGTAGATCATTCAATGTACATTGTAGTTTGTATTCTTACCGCCATTCAACAGCCCATTGCTGTTATTCCATCCCTTTTTTCCCAGTAAAAATGCCAGACCATTTTGTCACCATGAAGTGATTGTGTACGTTCTCTGCTTCGAGTGATTATCCTAGAAGAGTATTATCGTTGAATTCTCCTTAATTACAAGGGCAAACTTTGGCTGTGGCCTGACGAGGAATTAGGGTTTGGATCAAGCTTTGCGCTCATTTTCCTCTTTTCTTGGTGATTGTAATGAATTCAATTTCTGCTCAAGCCGCAAGAACATCGTCTTTTTCCTTCAGAAGCAGCTAAGGTTGGAAGAACATTGTCTTTTCTTTCAAAAGCAACGGTCTTTAGAGCAAACACTATGTTTGCCTTGAAGACTGTATTTTTTGTGGTGAAAGAAGCATTAGTTAGGGTGATACTGTGGACTTTGGAACAGGGACATGGACGGGGACGGGGACGGGGACATGGCAGGGGGACGGGGGACGGGGGGACGATGGATTGGAGGGAAAGGGCTAGGGGACTGGGAGAAAAGGACTCAACACAAAAAAATGTTGTGTCCGGAGGTCACGGGTACCCCACTAGTAGTTGTTAATAGTTGTTAATAGTTGTTAATAGTTGTTAATAGTTGTTAATAGTTGTTAATAGTTGTTAATAGTTGTTAATAGTTGTTAATAGTTGTTAATGGTTGTTAATGGTTGTTAATAGTTGTTAATAGTTGTTAATAATTGTAAATATTTGTAAATAGTTGTAGATAGTTCATGTCTTTTGAACTTGTTCAGTTGCGTTTGAGAACAAAAATTTCCCCCTTGAAAGAATCTTGGACCTCAAAAGGACCATTTTTCCACTTGAAAACCCCGCACACCTGCCGTCAACGTAGAGGCAAGTGCGTTAGGGCGTCTTGATATGTAAGAAAGAGTGAGGCCACCTTGAACTCCTTTGCCTTCTATGACACGTCGGCCCTGTCTACCCCCCATCCGCTGCTAGCCGCTTCCATCTACTTCCATCCGCACACCAATGGCAGCTCCCATCCGCAGTCCCTGTCCGCTCTCCATCCGCGCCTTTCTGCACCCACCCGCTCCCCATCCGCTCTCCATCCGTAGCTCTCATTTGAAATCCCAGTCTGCTGCCTATCCGCACCTATCCTCACCCATCCGCTTTTCACCCGCCCCAATCTGCTTTCCACCCACTCTCCATCCGCACACAATAAGCAGCTCCCATCCGCACTCTCTATCCGCTCATATGCGCTCCCCATCCGCAATTACCATTCGCAAGCCCCATCCGCAGTCCTTGTCTACGCCCCATCCCCGCCACATGCGCGCCCATCCGCGCCCCATTCGCTCCCCGACCGCACGATTCCCAATGTTTTGGACCTGTCGAAGCCAATATAAAGGCAACGAGGCAATTGACAATTTCACTTTCTTCCCTCCACTCATTGCTCAATGGGAACCAAAGACCATGTTGCGTGAGGAGCGTTGCACGTGTTTCGACAGTACTAATGTTTAAAGTGACAAACTGCGGATGAAACCCTTGTAGATTTTTCCATACTCACCCACATACGTAATTTGTATAAGAGACCAAGGCAGTAGAGGTGGACCAAGCAACAGAGGGGGCGGACGAGGTATCTCAAATGAACCTCGAATTTTTGGCTCTCGGATGAAGTGATTCTCGTGGATCACAATCACATTTACAAGGTATACGAGGATTTGTGGGGGGGCACATCGAGGAAGGCGGTCTCGAGGATCATAAAGTTCGGTTGGGGATTGAAACCTAGGAGGTTTTAGTTCAGGTGGCTCTAGTGCCAATCTCAAGCGTGGAGCCCCATTGATACGACTGTATCACATAATGTGGTACCAGTAAAGGCACTCGATGGGAGGAACTATGAAGGTTGCTTTGAAATTGTGCAATGTGTGAGCATCAAAGGTGTGAGCTGCATTTCACCAAGTATAGAGTTAGTAGGGAAGACAATGAAGGAGGATTTGAGGACAAAGAATCGGGAGGATCGATCAATCCAGGTGCTAGCGTGTCTGGTGGACCATGCCGCGTTATCAAAATTCAATTCCTCAATAGAAGAACGTACGAGTCATATACTTTATGGTGGATCAGTGGCTCAGTCACGTCCATCTGGGGAACAAATTCAAAATACAATGACGAACATGATGATGACATTCTAAGAAGCGCTGGAATCAACCTTGATGCCTGTCTAGAATTGTACATTTATCGCAAAAATCCGGTGTATTTAGCATGAGCACTCATCTGCATCATGGATGTGATACATTCTCAACGGCTATTGCACAATGTTTTGAGTATCAATATTATTATGCTTCATTTTCCAAAGGACAAAACCGACGTAGTATACATTGGCATAAGTGATTGGGAAATGGCATCCTGGGGCGGCGAAGATAAGATGTCAAACTACCGTCGACCATCTAGCAAGAAGGTACAAGGTTACAGAGGTAAATACCTACATGCGGCCCCAAGCTATTCCATGTGTATAGCAAGTGCGGAATGCCAACATCACGGAGGGGAATGCAAATAAAGCATAAGCACAACCATAGATCTGAGGCATATGCGGTGGGATACTTGGCAAGGAGGATTTACAACCGCAATTGCTCTTCAAGCTTGTTTCAGAAGAACCCTAAATCCAAGTTCATTGTCGTGTGGGTTTGAGCAAAGTATGAATGAGTTGTTGAAACGTAATCCACTAAAGTGATCCACCGTCACGCATGCAGTAGACATGTTGAAAAGACCGCCTTACAACCTAGTGACCCCATGGGACTTCTTCTGCGCTGAGTAGTATATTGAGATTTCATAGACCTTATATTTTGCTCGATATGTTGGATGTTGTTAATGGTGTGAAGTGTTTACTTTTTTTGCTATTCCTTTTTGTAACAAGAAAAATCCAACATGGACTTCCCTGTTGTTTTGAATAAAGGCAAAGTGATTATGAAACCATGTTTTTGTTTTCCCATCCTGCCCCTTTGAAATTTCACAAATAAAACACAGAATAACTAAATCAACTATTACCCAACCGCCTCGTCCGCCCCCAGTTCGCGGCCCATCCACGGTAGTCTGCGCCCAATCCTCGCCCCATCTGCAATCTCCATTTGCAGTCCCACTCCATGCCCCATCCGCAACTTTCATTTGCAGTCCTTGTCCGCTCCCTATCCGCGCCCTCCCGCATCCATCCATATTTTCCACCTGCCCGCATCCACAGCTCCCATTGGCACTCCCTGTTTGCCCCCATCTTGTTCCCACCCGCTCCTCATCAGTACTCCCCACCCGCCCCCATTTGCTCTCGACCCGCTCCTCCTCTGCAGTGACTACGTGCCCCCATCCGCTCCCCATCCGCACACCATCCGTAACACTTGCCTCCGCAGTCCTTGTCCGGTCCCCATCCGTGCCCTATCCGCACCCATCCGCTGTCCCCACCCTCCCCATCCGCTCTCCATCTGCGGTCCATCTAACTGCCATTCGCGTCCCATTTGCACACCATCCGCAACTCCATCAGCAATCCCTGGCCGCGCCCCATCCTCCTCTGTTCGATCTCTCGTCAGCCACAAAGTGCAAGTTTGTCGGAACACGATTGTTGCAAGTGCATCCCCTTGAGTGTTTTATGTGACCAAACACTCTAACTAGTGACTCGTGTATTGTTCCAGGGATTTTGGTGAAGCTAGCTAGATTAAGACAAACCGGTTATGACTCCTACCAAAACTTCTTATTCTTCTTAATCAATTAGGCCCACTCCAGTAACCTCACCCTACCGATTATCCGGATTGTCTCTCCTCACTTTCCTATTACCAGTTTTGAATCCGGATCCGGGAATATCAAACCATAAGTAGAAGAAATCGGCTCTAGTTTTCTCTCATGACGTTAGCTATCGAAGGACGCGTCTTATTTGGAGAGGGACGGTGTGCAAAACCCTCCCTTAGTAGATTAGAGTGGCAAAACACTCCACTATCAGCTCTAACATTACTACACATAACAAACATACGCACCAGGGTAGTGTCTACCCCCTCACAATTGTAGAAACACTGCCGGACAACTCATCACGCAAGAAATATTCCGACCCTTTCCTTACTATAACAATTGGAATCCCAAAGGATCTGGATCCAGCTATGACCAGTTACGATTTCTAACTCTCTCGCGGAATCCCAAAGAAATCCGGATTCCTCACCTCTCCTTTCCAGTGCAATCCAGGCCACACAAAGCTTACACAACCATTTCGAATGGGGTACGTCCATGACAAAGACCACTTTGGAGCTCACACGAAAAGAGATAGAAAGGTGTCAAGATTAAGGACACAAACTTAACATAAAAAATAGGTAGCGTATCTCATACAACCTTAGGAATAGAGCCCTGTAGTTGGGTGCTTGCAGACCCTCTTCCTAACACTAAGATAACGGGAACCGGATTCTAGCTGCAGCGGTGGTCATGCAAGGCGCCCGACCTACACACCAATATCCAAGCCACCCGAGTCCATAATCTTTCCATGCTCTCACGATTAGGTTAACTAACGAGACCCTAACAGCCTTGTGACTAACAACTAAATATTCTTCGGGAGCAAAATACAAAACTCGAAATTCCACAATGAGCCTCCTACCCATTGGACGAAATGGTCACTAACGACTAGTCTGCCACTTCCTAACTACCACTGACCAGATCAGAAAGTTACGAATCAGATCCACCTTTCCCGAAACAAGTTCCGGTTCCAGGTAAAAACCCTAATTATCGAGTCACTGCTGTTGAAACACGGTTGTTGCAAGTGCATCCCCTTGAGTGTTTTAAGTGACGAAAACACCCCAAGTGGCGACTTGTGTATCGTTCCAGGGATTCAAGGGAAGTTTGCTAGATTGGGACAATCCGGTTATGACTCCTTCCTAAACTTCCTCTTATTCTTCTCATCCAATCAGGCTTAATCCGGTTATTTCACCTTCTCGGTTATCCGGACTGCCCTTCCTTACTTTCCCGTTTCTGGTTTTGAATCCGGATCCGGTAATATCCAACCACACACATACACTAGTAATCAGCTCTAGTTTTTCCTCATGGCATTAGCTATCAGAGGACGCATCCTATTTGGAGAGGGACGGTGTGCAAAACTCTCCCTTCTTAGATTAGAGTGGCAAAAGATTCCACTATCAATCCTAACATCCTCTACACATGACAAACACATGCCCCAGGGTGGTGTCTACCTGCTCACAACTACTGGAATATTACCCCACAGCCGGTCACGCAAAAGGTATTCCAACCCTCCGCTTACTACAACGACCGGAATCCCAGAATATCCGGATCCGGTTATGACTAGATATGGTTTCTAACCCTTTTGCGGAATCCCGTAGAAACCCGGATCCCTCACCTTTTCCACTCTACTCAATTCACGAAGGTTACACAACCATTTGGAATGGGGTACGTCCGTGACAATGACCACTTCGGAGCTCAGACAAACAATGATAGATAGGTGTCAAGATAGAAAGACACAAACTTAACATTAAAAGTGGGCAGCGCTCTCATACAACCTTAGGAAACAATGCCTTGTGGTTGGGTGCTTGCAAACCTCCTTCCTAATACTAAGATAACGGGAACCGGGTTCTAGCTGCAACGGCGGCCTTGCAAGGCGTCTGACCTACACACTAAAACTCTAAGTTGCCCCGGTCCGTAATCTTTCCCGCTCTTACAATTAGGTCAACTAACAAGACCCTAACCGCCTTGAAACTAACAACTAAATACCCTCCCTTTGGGAATCAAAACACAAAACCAAAGAACTTACGATCAAAACGGGTACTGACACTTGTCTGCCACTTCCTAAGTAACCCCGACTAGATCTGAAAGTTATGGATCTGATCCACCTTTTCCGAAACAAGTTCCTGATCCAGGAAAAATCCTAATAATCGGGTCACCTCTGTGACTGTTTAACTCTACTTCTAGACTCCTAACTTTCTACGGCTAGTTTCCTTGGGCACAAAGCAGGGGAGCCATCCTACTCCTTGTCTTCTTGGTCCTGACCTTCGTCTCCCTCTGAGGAATCCGAGAGTCTTACCGTTGATGTCCCAACTTGTGGCGAAGCCGGTTCCTCCTCTTCGATCTTGTCCTAAGGCTTCTGCACTTCGATCCGCTGGCTTGCAGGGGTCCTCTCTTCCACCTCCCGAGTGATGGTCAGCGAAGCCGACCGGGTCTGCCGCACAGGGGTTGCCTTCTCGGAAATGGACAGGGTCCGCCTCTTGGAGACTCGTGAATCCGGTGTGTCAATCTCCACCTTACTCATCTTCCCCTACCGAACCTTCGTCTTCAATTGAGACAGCGGTGGGAGCACGTCCTTCCGTTTCTTGGGTTCCGGGCCCGGAGTTCGGAATCCGGCTTCCGGATCTAAAACCGCCAGCACTACCGGAAGTGCCTCCGTTGGTTCGGAATCCGGAGACATCTTCTGCTTACCTTTCCCAACATCCCGGAAGATCCCTGCGTGAATCTTCCGGCACTCCTCCAGCACCTTCTCCATCTTGGAGTGGTACTCTACCAATACTTCAACGAGCTTCTTCGCCACCGGACCGTCCAACTTCCTGGCTTCATCGAATCCGGCGTCGAACAACTTCGCCTTTAGCAACACGTCTCCTGGCTGCTGCACAAACTCTGTCCCCCGAGTAAGAGCGAGTGCGGAATCATTGGCCTTTATCCATCGCTCCGGTCAGCTTCATCTCCTTCTGGCTGAAGGTCGTCTTCATCTTCCGATTCCGATTTACAATGGAGACGAGCCGAGCCTCCAGCTCATGTACGCTCCGGGGTTGCAAGTTCCGCTCTAGGTGTCCGCAAAGCTCGTCAGCTCCCACGTCTCCCGCAATCCGGCACGCCTCAGCCAAGATGACCTTGATCCGCTCGTAAGTCTCCTTTGCCTTCTTGTATCCTTCCGCAATCATGTCGAAAGGATCTTCCTCTTCTTTCTCCTTGCTGACCTTCTTCCCACGGAAGAGAGGAGTCGTGTTGCTCCTCCCCGTTTGCTTCCTCTTCTTCCTCGAGCTAACTATCGCGGGCAGGACGTCGTCGTCGTCGGAATCCGAGTCCGAATCCGAATCCGAATTCGGTGTGTGCTCGGATTCTGCATCCGGTTTCATGTCTTTCCAGCCGTGACTCGCCAACACCTTGGCCGTCTTGTAGGCGGTCTTCCTATTGTCGTACAACAAGTCCTCATGCTCGTATAAATGATACAGGAATGGGGAGATTAGGGTAGGTCGCACCTTCTCCAATCCAGTTTGGAACTTACTTACCTGTTCCCGCACAATGGTTCCCCACGCCATCTTCCTCTCGCCTGTGTAAGCTCCCCAAATCGTGTTGGCCAGGGTCATGGTTGTCTTCAATGGTCGATCCGGATACAGGATCAGGAGCAGGAACTCGTACACCCTTCTCGCCCTCGGGTCCTTGCAGTTCGCCACTGTCAAGCCGTCCTTCGGATCCGCCTTCCGCGCAAACTTCCCGTCGACAAAGCATTCCCGGCGTGAACACATACCTTCTCCGCCGGTCGAGAATCCATAGACTTCGCTCCACATTGTGCCGTTGAATTTGTTGGAGACCCCATCCAGTAGCTTCAAGACCATTGCGTCGTCCTTGAAATCCCATGGTTGCTTCCAAAACCCAAAGCATCCCTTCCTCTTTAAGTCTGCATCCAACGCCTTCCAATCCCTCTCCGATTCGGGAACCACCGGAACCACATTCTGGAGGTTCATGATCGATTCGGTTGGCGCCCTGCTGCTAGTCGCCTTCTTCAACGTCATCGCAGCTACCCTCTCCCTGGATACAAATCTGGATTCTTCCTAAAGGATCCGCGGAGAAATCCGCACTCAAATCCTAACCCGCAAAGGCGGCGCTACCGAATCACCAAGCTCACTCTTACAACCCTCATCCGCACACAACCGCTCACCTGCCGCTAAACAACCCTCGAGATCACTAAGAAAGATGAGAGGAAGAACCTTGGAATTATCTATTTATTTCCAGTCCGGTAATCATTACCTGAATCCGAACCCGATGCCGGTTATGGGCGTTAAACCCGGGGATGGTTTTGACCGTTAGATCCCGATCCTGGTTCCATCCTGCCGAGACTGGAATCGGGCCAGAGATGCCCGGATTCTTCCTCAGTGATTTTAAGGTTTTTAGTTTTAGGCTACGAGTGATTGTAATAGTTTTTAGTAAAACTATCTATTTATAATGAGGATGTTTCCTATTTCCAAAAAACCACCGTCCATTTGCCCTTTACTTACGCTAAGACCTTAATTCCATAAAAACTAGGTTCCAACAAGTGCTGTGACCAATTAACCCTACCACTAGACTTCTAACTACCTGTGGCTAGTTTCCTGCGTACAAGGCAGGATGTAGCCTACTCCTTGTCTTCATGATTCAGACCTTCATCTTCCTCGGAAGAGTCCGAGAGCTCCACCGTCAAAGTTCTGACTCGGGGAGAAGCCTCTTCTTCTACTTTGACTTTGTCTTTCGGCTTCTGCACCTTGATCCACTGGCTCGTAGAAGTCCTCTCGTCCACTTTCCCGGTGATAGTCCCGTGAAGCTGACCGACTTTTCCGCATGGAGGTTATCCTCTTGGAAACGATAATGGTCTGCCGCTTCGAAACCCGCGAGTCTGGAGTGTTGTCTTTCACCATGCTTGTCTTTCCCTTCCAAACTTTGACCTTCAGCTAAGATAGCAGAGGGAGCTCGTCCTTCCGCTTCTTAGGCTTCGGAATAGGAGTTTAGAATCCAGGTTCTGGTTTTGAAACCGTGAGCACTTCCGGGAGCACTTCCAGGAGCGCCTCTACCGGCTTTGAGTCGAAAGACACCTTGCGCTTACCTTTCCCACTGTCGTGGATCTTCCGTGCGTGGATTCTGCGTCATTCCTACAGTACTTTCTCCATCTTTAAATGGTGTAGGAGTCTGAAACTCCCACTTGGTTGCACTCACGAAAAAAATTAGTTAAAGTAGGATTTTTAGTCTTAATCAACTAGAAAAGTAGTTAGTGTTGTGTACAACTAGATTAGATAGCGGATAGTGAAAATAGGAAAATGCTTAAGTAGTTAATTAGGGTTTTAGTGGTGATAAAATCGAGTCTCAAAATCACTAGCTTAGTCCCGGAAAACAAATTCAAAGAGTCCCAGAAGAGATTCCGCGATGTAATTCTAAAATCACCACTTAACCTAAATTAATTAGTTGAGTTTAGGAGGTAGTTAGATTAATTAGGAAGTAGTTTAGTTCCTTCCTTTTGTTGTTGTAGACACAAATTCTTGTTCGAAAGAATAAGGATTTAGTTATATGAGGAAAAAAAAAAAAAACAAAACAAAAAACATACCTTGGTATCACCCCGAGTATGAGCCAGTCCGGGTACGAGCAAATATCTAGAGCAACCTGGGTACAAGAAAATATCTAGGCTACTCGAGTATCACCTGAGCAATAGCCCGCGTACTAGCTCCCAGGATAGGGCTGAGTCATAATCCGGACCCACCGACCATGACCCGAGTACCAACCTTGGGCATGAGCCGGGTGAAGCCAAGGAACCCGGCATAGGCCGGACAGTCCCTGGCGGGCATAGTGGGCCAGGTTGGCAGGCCAAAAGGTCGCGGCCTCCCTCCCGACCCCATTGTTGCACCCTGCCAACCCCGCAGCCTTCTCCCCCATAGCTCCAACCCCCCCATCTATCTTGATTTCTTTCCCCTCCCTTATTTTTTAATTCCTTCCTCTCTCTCTCCTTCTCTCTCTCTCTCCCTCTCTCTCTCTCTCTCCTTCTCTCTCTCTCTCTCCCCCTCTCTCTTTCTCTACTAGGGTTAGAAGTTGAAAAACTTGAGGTGTACGGTTGGAGGGAATTGGTGATGCAACTAGAGTTTGGAGGAGAAAGAAGTTTTGGAGAAGACTTTTTGAAGAAGACTTTTAAAGAGTTCAAGGTGGTTTGGAAGACTATCTCGAGGCTTTTTCAAGTGTCTTGAAGGTGGTGGAAGACGTACGCTCAACCTAGGGTTTGGTGGTGCAAGGAGATTTGTGGCCACAGCGAGAGTTTAAAGAGACAAAAGTTTACGGAGGCTGCGGGTGCAACAAGGAGTTGGAAAGCAAAGGTGGTTTTTGCCCATGTTGGGTTTCTCTTATTTCGGCAAACTTCTTTGATTGTAAGTCTTTTTCTCTCTTTTTCTACCGGAGTGACCTCTGGTAAAATCCTCCACGGTCTAGAGAAAAAGTCCCCTAGTAGACTCTATCTAGACCATATTGTGACGTGTAAGTCTACGTTGGTGTCATATTATTTGTTTTCTATTGTCTTAGCCTTGTGGCAAGTCTTTCCTTTAGGTTTTCTCCATCTTCCTATCCTCTTTAGGTCTTGCCTTAGTTTTTAATCTTTTTCTCGGTTAACCGGGAAAATCTCTTTCTAAGTTTTGTCTCCCAAGTTCTCTCCTTGTAATGATCTTATGTGATCTTGTGTCGTTAGTGTGTTGTTAGATATGTGAGACACCTACATCCACGTATTCTAGCAAAGTGTTCCGGAGTAGTACACCGGTTGAACGGTAAACTTGTGGTTTCTGGGCCGGACCAGAGTTTGTAATAAGTTGTTAGGGAGATTGGTGGAAGTACAGGCATTTCAAGGATTTTTGTCCACCCTAGACAACATGGCTCTAGCGGTGTCGATAACTCTTTTAAAGATTGACCCGAGTAAGTGGGAGGGGACTACAAAAGGTGTACAGTTGGAGGAAGACCTCATCCGGATGGGTGCAGAGGACTCTACGAGAAGCGGTGGGTATTCTAGAGGGGATGTGCGGTGGCGGAGTTGCAGCCTCCCAAGACGCCCCGGGGAGTCTACCAGGCCAATCCCCGGTCTAGGACCAGAGATGTGTGGCGCAAAGAATACTCACTTTGCCAAGAGAGGTGGTGGATATCCGGAGTCAACAGGAAGCTGCTAGAAGAACATGTATCAAGCCCTTACAAATTACAATGCGTCGGAATGCTACCGGAGTGACCATTTCACGAATCACCGGTTGAGAAGGGCAATTGAGTGTCTAAACCAAATCCTCTATCTCCCTATCTCATGCATACATATGAGCACCACCATTGTCTAGAACCGGAGGAGAAGAAGATGAGGAGACAAGGGATGTCTTCTCCAAAATCCAAATCACCTTCTCGGGGATACTCCTCAACAACCGGAGTCTCGGTTGGCGTTACCGGCAACTTTACAAGAAGCCTCTTTATCTCAAGCAATCTCAAGTGAGGGAAAGACCTCCCGGTCAGACCGGGAGAAAACACCACAATGGCCCGCAACATCTAAGAAACTCACTCTCGTGGAGAACATATCCAAGTTCTCCCGGGAGGTGACCTAGGAGATCAAAGAGATGGAGATAGAACTAATAGAGGCAAGAGGTCTTCAAAGGGTTCTTTGATAGATTTTTGAAGTGGAGGACAGCCGCGACATCTTACCGGCGGCTCGGGAGAAATTGGAGCTAGTGGCCACGGTGAAGAAGGATCTCCGGGCCACCTAGAAGGAGATCAATGACTCGAAGACTACATCCCAAGAGACTATCATGATGTTGACCAAGATGCATGCCGATCGACTAATTACCACCACACCGTTGCAAGACAAGAGTTCGCCCCGAAAGAAGAGAAAATTTGTCTATGACAAATCTCCGTCTTCGGAGGAGGATGACCCACCAACTTAAACACTGGTAAGTCGGGTGGATATCCCATCCTCTAAGGACAAGGGTAAGAAAATTTATGAGAGAGAACGAGGCCTCCTGGTAAACTCTACCAGGAAGAAGCCGGTTGACCTCCGTTTCTCACCATCGGAGTCCTTGATGGAGTCTTCAGTGGCTATATTCAATGATCTCAAGGAGGCTCCTCGTGTATCTATAGATACATCTCACCTACCGATTAATATTTCCATCCCACCGATAGACCTCCGAGTCGAGACATCCAACCTTCCGGTGGAATCTCTTGACCATGTGGGTACTTTAGAACCTTCTTGACAATCCCTAAATGGATTAAATGGGAGAGTCTTCCGCTTCAGCCTTTGTTATATGTTATGTGTTATTCTTGATTTCTCCCACGGGTTGGTGGGATGTTGTTAAAAGTTGCTAGATTTATACACTTGGGTGAGAATAGTGATGTCGATGAGGCCCCATTGTGCACTCGCTCGCTACCACATAAGTTATCTCTCCGACTACTTACTTTTGTTAGGGAAAGGTCCACATGTCTAGGGACCGGGAGTCTTCCGGTTTACCGGTCTACCAGTAATCAGCCGGTGACTAGGCTACCCTTGACTTTAGGATCTAGATGTCATTTTGTCCATTTGTAGATCTGCTTTTGGACGGTAGCTATTGACTGTAGTGTAGTCTTTAGATGCGATTTCCACCTTTTGGGGATCTAGTTTGGAGGGTAGCTATTTTATTTGGTGCACGCTCTTGTTGCCATTTCCACCTTTTGAAGATCTAGTTTTGGAGGGTAGCTAGTAGCCTTTGTGTACTTAAGAAGCCTTAGGCTCTTGTATTAAGTACTCTTCTCTTTGTTGATTTGCTCAGGTCTTGCCCTCATTGCTTGTGTCTAGAGTCTTTGTTGAGCTTGTGTGAGTAGACTGGGAGAGAGTTAGGTCCTCCTAGTGTGTCTTCGCTAGGTGTGCAAGGTTGTGACTTGTTGTGTGTTATGTGATTGAGTGTGAGTAGAGACTTCCGGAGGATGTAGGATATCGATGTTAAATAGGTGGAGTAAGATCCGGGATCTATGCTCTAGATCCTTCACCGGTGGGACCGGAAAGAGTTTCTTTACCGGATGGGATCCGAGAAGCCCACGACTATTTATGATAGCCTCCCTTAAGTGGAAAGTATTTGGATTGGTGGAGAGGAGAGGTAATATCCCCCCTCTTGGTACACTAGGAGAGATCTCGGCTAAGCCTGAGTCCGGAGAATTCCGAGGTTTCTACCCTTGCAATGGATTAGTTACAACGATCCCCGTGGAAGGTTATCTTGCTCATATGATTTTCTTAGCACTAACTTGTTGTGAGCCTTGTTGTGAACCATTACACTACGACAATCATTCTCCTCACAATTCTGGCATGGTAGCTCCAAAGGAGCCCCTCGGTTATATCTCACACAAATTTGAGCTATTGTCGGGCAATCTCGGGCAAATTGCCCGGCTTCCCCACATAGAAAATTTACACCATATTGCTTCAGAATTGACATCGGTTGCCTCTGAATTGGAAGTGTAGACCTAGGTTGTGAAGTATTATCTGAGAAGTTCTCGGTGGCCTCTTATCCGGGTATTAGAAGGGATAGGAATTGAGTACCTATGAGCACTGAGTACCTCGTTCCATCAGCATCTACAAAGTGAATAACACTTGAGCGTGTGCACTCATCACTGTTGAGGCCGTTCTCTCCAACGTTGTTGCATCAGACATTCTTCCGGTTGGTTGGAATGACTCTTTGGGTCTTTTTCGGTGCCGCCAATTGCACCAGAGAGCCTTGGTGAGGTCCTTCATTATTTGCTTGCCGATTTTTGGAGTCTCCACCTTCACCTTGACTCTCGGTCAGTTGCCGTCCTTCCGGTGACTCTGGGAAGTAGAAGCTCTCATGGGCGGCGGACTAATGTTGCTTGATTGGGCGCTCTCCGTGTCAGAATTGGACTCGCCTTCCGAATCCCGGTCACGTTTCCTTCGGAGAGACCTTTGGGCCTGGAGGTCACTTCGGTAATTGTTCCGATTTGAAATTCTTCACCGCACGCTCTGATTCTTCCCATGCTACTTCCATCGTCATTGCTTCCAAGAGAGTCTCGTTTCGATCGCCGGACATAGCCTACCGTATCTTCATCAAATCTTAACACATGCCACTCCACTTGCATGGTGTTCAATGCGTCATAGGAAAGTTTAGACATAAGAATCCTCATCCTATGTCCATATGATTGGATAGACTCACCTTCTTTCTGAACTAATTTGTTCAGTCTCCTGGTGGTCTCGTTTTCACCTCCCAAGTCTTGGAAGGTGCGTTTGAACAAGGCAAACAAAGTGGCATGATTAGCCTTCACATCCGTGTCTACATCATCAAACCAAAGTAGAGCCTCACCACTTAGCAAACCGGGAAAAATCCTGAACCAGGTTGCCAGATCCTCCTGGCTGGCGTCTACAGTGACCTTGAACTCCTTGATCCACTCATCGGCGTCTTGGTTGCCATTGCATCTAAACTTATTATATTTTAATCGGGTTCTCGGTTGAGCCATATTGTTAGTAGCCGGTCCTAGGACAACCGGAAAATTAGAAAATCTCCGGTGGCTCCCGATATCAACAATTGGTAAATCAACTATAGACTCTCCGGAGTTACTCTCCAGGGTTACTCTACTCAGCGACTGCCAACATTGGGTTCACTCTTACCGGAGGGTGGTTTGGAAATTGAAAGGATACCCTTTCGGATGCGTCGCCAACTTCCTCCACCTCTAGTTGCTCCACACTAAGATCCTCCCGATCTCCAAGCCTTGGAACTTCTCCTCTTGAACTAGGTTCCTCTGGAGAAGATGCCCGGAACAAATACGGGTTAGACACACCTTCAAATGAACTTATCCTTGTAAATCTCCTTACTCCCATTGAATTGTCGAAGTTGTTTTCCACCACGTTCCAGACCTAACCTTAATTATCCGGAAAAAAAAGTTAGTTAAGTAAGTACTATAGTCTAGACTAGAATAGAACCTAAAGTGAGGATGTAGGATTAAAGATGCGTGAACCCGTCTGGAATCCTTAATCAGTCCTAGAACTGTCAAATGGCCGGAGTTATTTGCCGGAACTCCGGAGAAATCTAAAAATCCAGAGCTGCCGCCATCTACTGCACAGATTCCGGAAGCCGACTTAAGTGTCACCTGTAAAAACACGCGACGTAAGAAAAACATCTTTCTTTCTTTGACGCCTCCTTTCAATCCTTTGCTCTCGCACTCTCTCCCTCTCTTTCTCCTTTTAATTGCTGACCATTAGGATTTGATAGTGTAAACGGTTAGAACGAACGTGTGTCTGCTAGGGAGAGTTTTGGTGAAGACAATGCGTGCACGGGTGACATTAAGTGAGAGTGAGGAGCATCAGAAGAGCAGATGAAGACGGACGCCGTGGCCCAAAAGAGGAAGACGAACAAGGACGTAAGACGAAAGCGGGACGAGGCACCGGCCATTGTTTTTCTGCCGTTGATGAGGGTTATGCCGGAGATCCCTGAGGACCTAGACAAAGTCAGCCTGCTGAGGGCCTGCTTGCAAGACAAGAGCTACGCCAGATTCCTCGATGTTGCGTGGGGCATCAAAATTGAGGTGTTTGTCGAGGAGTTGATAGGAATGCTGAATCCGAAGTACAATGGGATGTTGTAGGGACATCCGGTGCTATGGGAAATACCAGAATGATCGCTGGCCTACGACTTTCGCGTACAACGGACGAAGGTGGTGGAACGAACGGATGAGTTCTTGGTGGAAGAGATTGAAGCCAAGGCTTACCTAAAGGATTGGTTTAGTCTTCAGAACCTCAAGCACATAGACACCAAGACCGTGCTACGGTTTCTCAACTCTTTTCTCCATCGGGAAAAGCCGAAGCGTCTAGTGTCCAAGTCGGCCTACACCTTAGTAACCCGTAACAAGTAACTACAACTAATTCAGTCAAACTCTGTTGAGCGCCAGAGTAGTTTTCTGATAAGTTTTTATAGTGCCCGAAAAGTCACTGCCCTACGTTCTTGCAGTCCAGAGACCACAATTACCACAATCTAACCCTACACCTTGATAGAGTTAAAAAGGTCGCCGCTGCTTAACCGGTCTTCACAACCTACCGGAAACTTGTCCCGATAAACCGATCACGCAAGCCCGGGTTCCAACTACTACCACACCCAATGAATCAAACTAAGAATATACAAGGCTCACAACAAGTTAGTGCTAAGAAAATCATATGAGCAAGATAACCTTCCACGGGGATCGTTGTAACTAATCCATTGCAAGGGTAGAAACCTCGGAATTCTCCGGACTCAGGCTTAGCCGAGATCTCTCCTAGTGTACCAAGAGGGGGGATATTACCTCTCCTCCCCACCAATCCAAATACTTTCCACTTAAGGGAGGCTATCATAAATAGTCGTGGGCTTCTCGGATCCCATCCGGTAAAGAAACTCTTTCCGGTCCCACCGGTGAAGGATCTAGAGCATAGATCCCGGATCTTACTCCACCTATTTAACATCGATATCCTACATCCTCCGGAAGTCTCTACTCACACTCAATCACATAACACACAACAAGTCACAACCTTGCACACCTAGCGAAGACACACTAGGAGGACCTAACTCTCTCCCAGTCTACTCACACAAGCTCAACAAAGACTCTAGACACAAGCAATGAGGGCAAGACCTGAGCAAATCAACAAAGAGAAGAGTACTTAATACAAGAGCCTAAGGCTTCTTAAGTACACAAAGGCTACTAGCTACCCTCCAAAACTAGATCTTCAAAAGGTGGAAATGGCAACAAGAGCGTGCACCAAATAAAATAGCTACCCTCCAAACTAGATCCCCAAAAGGTGGAAATCGCATCTAAAGACTACACTACAGTCAATAGCTACCGTCCAAAAGCAGATCTACAAATGGACAAAATGACATCTAGATCCTAAAGTCAAGGGTAGCCTAGTCACCGGCTGATTACTGGTAGACCGGTAAACCGGAAGACTCCCGGTCCCTAGACATGTGGACCTTTCCCTAACAAAAGTAAGTAGTCGGAGAGATCACTTAAGTGGTAGTGAGCGAGTGCGCAATGGGGCCTCATCGACATCACTATTCTCACCCAAGTGTATAAATCTAGCAACTTTTAACAACATCCCAACAACCGGTGTGATAAATCAATAATACACATAACATATAACAAAGGCGCAATCGGAAGATCCATCTGGAAGAGTGGAGTTATCTCCTAGTAGATCCATGAAAGGATTGATCGGAAGATTGAATTAGGGTTGCCATAATAGACGACTTGAGGTGATCGGACGTGACAACTAGACGAGCGGATGGTTCGGACGGATTGCTTGAAGTGCGCCCAGTATTTTTTTGCAGGTAAGAAATTTTTACTATGATGGCCACGTCACATTCAGACGTGTCACGCCACCGTGGCACTAGGGCGGAGACGTCCCCGCCCCTCTCCGTCCAATTTGGAATCAGCAACTTTAAATGGCCATATCTCACTCTATGCATGGGAAGAAGGGAAGGCCTTTGCCATGGCGAGAGTCAAATTTGTCCAACTTTGTTCGTCTACTACCTTCAAAGGGTTGAGTCCCCGCCCTCACGTCCCCGCCCCTTCCCCACCTAATTTTGGAAACAAAAAACTTTGGATGGGCATAACTCACTCAAAATTAACCCAAATCAAGCGTTTGAGGTGTGTTTTGACATCCAAATCTTTCGTAGATGCCAAAAAACATCTCACACGGTTAATTTGGATTATTTTTGAGTGAGATATGGCCATTCAAAGTTGTTGATTCCAAAATTGGGCTGAGAGGGGCGGGGACGTCTTCGCCCCTACTATTTGCGGGCGGGGACATCCTCGGGCCTAATATACCATATTATATAGTCAACTTACCATTTTTAAAAGTCTAGATCTTGCGTGGCAGCACTTTAGTGCATATGTGGCTGCTACGTTGCCTGATATTTACCTTGCTGATAAATCAACCGTATGTTGACTATATCGAACGGGCGAGAGCTCTACCGGACGGGCGAATCGGACGGACGGGCAAACTCGACGTCCGTCCAGTATGACAACCCTGGCTAGGGTTGTCATAATGGACAGGTTGAGGTGATCAGACGGGACAACCGGACAGGCGATCCGGAACGGACAGATAGTTCAGACGAATTGCCTGAAGTGCGCCCAGTAATTTTTTGTAAGTAAGACATTTTTACTATGATGGCCACGTCACATTCGGACGTGTCACGCCCCCGTGGCACTAGGGCGGCGACGTCTCAATGAGGGGCGGGGACGTCCCCGCCCCTCATGTAGGCGTCCCCGCCCCTGCATCATTGAGCGAAGAGACCTTAATGTCTGGAAGAGAAATATGTTTATTATATTAAATCGTTTCACGATATAACAACAATTCCGTGATTTCATACTTCTAAACAAAGTAATATTGGCGCTAGTTATCTAAAAAAGCTTTTTCTCTCCTAGCTTCTTCTATGAATTATCACAACTCTCTTGATTTCGCATACATATACGTAGTTACTTTTCTTGTCCTTTAATTATTCAAACGACCTGATCTGCGCACTTCTTCGGTGAACGGGCCACCCATAACCGCATCTCGAAGGACGATATCATCATCATCTCGTGCCTCATCGCAATCTCGACGGTTGTCGTTATCAGCTCCTTCATCGCTCTCATCTTCGAATTCTCCATTGCTACCATCCATAGTCCAAAAGCCCTCTATTTCACAGTTGTCATTGCGAAGCTCTACGACTATTTCACCATCGCAACGCGAGCGTCTGAATCTCTTTGGTCAATGCGCGTGAGGATCATCGCCGTCAGAATTTATGGTTGGGCCGCTGGTAGGACGAACTACTCGATTCGGAACAACAAATGCCGGAGTTGTTGAAGAGCGGCCCGGAACATACGTGTCCAAAAACGGTTGTACAACCACGTTCGGATCTCGTGCCCCTATTCCAAGGAGGGGGCGTCTACGATGCCTTGAGGATGATGCTTCGCCGTTGTTTCTTCCTTCACGGCCTCTAGCCACTCCACGGCCTCTAGACCCTCCACGAGCATTAGTCCTTCCATTGGGTTGTTGATATTGACCCATTGGATGAATTAGCCCGGTTCTAACGGCCAAACGGGGTCTGCTATTTATGGCAGTAGTAGCGGAAGTGTTTAGGCATGTCCCCTCAACGCCTACTCTTTGTTGGAAAGGTCCATACATGGCATTCGCCGTTCTAGGAGAAGAGGAATTCCGGGAAGGCGGCGTAGGTGTATTCTGGTCATTTATAACAGTAGGCAACACCACAACCGGAGATGGTTGTGGCTCAAGGTCCTCTATGAATGCAAAAGCATCATCGGGGTCTACATATTACGAGTCAAAACGCTTTTGCTGATTAACAACCCTCTTATTTCTTGGAGTTGTCCCTACAATTGTTGTGTTTATAACATTTGCGTTAGAGTCTCCTTGAACGACTCCAGTGCTACGAAATGACGCACCCATTCCAACAGGGCTCTCCTGGCCATACCGGTTTACAACCGATCCTTGGTTGTTTTGAGTCGCAGTATTTACTGCGTTCTCTCCGGCTCCGTTGTTGTCGGCATCTCCATTTACACCTCCATAATTTGATGAGGAATTGTCATCGTCGCGAACATTCCCGACATTGCCCCCCCCCATTTCAAGCTCTTCAAGGTTGATCACATTTGGAATGTCGCTCTCCGAGGAAGTAGACAAAGGTTGCACTTCATGAATGCCCTCATTTTGAGGAAGATGAGGCGAAGGACTGCGACGAGGATTTTGATTCCAAGGTCCCCAACGACCTAGAGCCAATTCTTCTTCCACGTCGTCATTATCTGCGTAATAGTTTCTCGTTTCCTCAAGGTGATTGGCGCCTTCCGCCCCAAGATTAGGGTTCCCCCAGTACTTGAGCGGAGAGCGGGGAGCTGCCATATTGTGCTCCTCTTCTTCCTCGGCTATCAACACATCAAATTCACGATTAGGTTCACCCACCGAGACTGGCCCCATGACATCTGAGTCGGAATCCTCCGAGTGAATATTCGCATCGTACCATCGAACGGGATCGGCCCCTGGTCTTTGTAGAAGGCATCGGCTATTGATATAAATATACACCAATGTCGCACCCTTTTCTGCCGCTAATCGATTTAGGCTCTTGTTGTGGACAAACGAATATATACTCCAGTTTCGTTTGCAAGAGCTAGTTGAACACGTAAGGGCTAGAATACAAATAGCTATTTTAGACAATGCCTTGTCTGCAATCCTGGCCCACCATTGGTGGAGTTGAAGCTTTGTCTAGCAGATGTTAGATGCCTCAGTAGGGCCATATGGTCTTGTGCCCTCCTCGTACTATGTTAACTCATATTGGACGTCGTCATAAGAGATGTCCAACACCGCCATCATTTTGCGAACAACCCGATTCAATGCTCTTTGTGCGATTCCGTCAGCCCTAAGCGCCACATTATCCTTGAGGTACGGATTCAAAAGAGCCCCGGCGTAGTGAACATCGGTAAAAACCATTTGCCATCGGGCATCAAAAGATTGCTCAAGAGTGGATGTTATGTCAGCTCGTACAGTAAAGAGTGACTCTCTTAAAGAGTACACATGTCCTCGCAAATTATGCATCACGAGCCATGTACGACCCATGGCTGGTTTGCAGCCATCAAACACACGCAATGCCTTCAAAACATCCCTAGTCTTGTCCACGTAATTCTGACATCGTTGCCCACTAGCCACATCTTCGATGGTGAGCACCACATTACGCGAAGCGGTTGCTGCTTGCTTTCCATTCTGTTTATTCCGTAGGGCTGCAAAGTAGTTTACAACACGGGGGTGGTCTTTCAATTGCTCCAACACTCCTTTGAGTCTCATCAATTGATCCAACATAAGGAAATTACAAGCAAAGCAAGTTTCACTCGGCACTACAATATGCAGGTTTGGACTCAACTCACGAAGTGTCCCCATTGTCGCGTGATGGTTTCTAATATATTTGCACAATTTCTTTGCCCTCTCTATTAAATCTTTAAATTCTTGGACCTTTGCCCAATCTTCCAACATGAGATCCAATGCATGTGCCATGCACCCCTGCTTGTGAATGTGCGGGTATGTGAGAATAATATCATCCATCGCTCCAAGCATGTTGGGAACATTGTCTCCATAAATCAGTGTCACATTCTTGGAACCCACCTTCTCAATGTAAACTTTCACTTGGTCTGCTATGTACCGCATGGACTTCTTCTTACCACTGGTGTCTATGCTCCCCAAGAATACGTCACCAGTGGGGCACGACATCATTGAATTCATGAGGGGCCTCCAGTGGACATCATTCCAACCATCCGTGCATATCGACACCCCATAATTCTTGATTGCAAAACCAACTTTGGCTTCAATCTCTTTCTCAATTTGCAACCTCTTAGGTTCAATCAATCTAGTCCTCAACTGGTGATATGAAGGAGGAGTGTACTCAAATTTTGCCACGGATGTTGCCCTCACCGCATCGATGAACGCCTGATTTTGTGCGACATTGTAAGGCACATTCGCCTGATAGAAAAAGGTCGCCCACTTCTCATCAAGTTTCTCCCTCTTTGCAACGTTAAAAGCATCAAACATCCGTTGTTGATGTAGTTGCCCAAATCTAGTGGAATTTGAGGCGGTAAGACCACCCGACACATGTGAAGGGTTGTTTCCTTCAGAGAGATTATGCACTCCTTCCCGAGGCCCACTTGATACCCCACCCGCTACATTATTTTGAGCGTCAGATTGGCTTGAAGTGTCAATATTTGGTGCCCTCCATGGACCACTCGGACCTGAATCTCCGCTATACATGTCCCCGCCCGTCATTCTTTGCGGAACAATGTTTCCACAGTTGGCAAATTGATGTCGCACATGGGGAGGTGAACTACGACAAATCGACCTCTCTGACTTGGCGCCATATCCAAAGTCAGCAAACGCACGCTCACATTTGTAGCTAAAAGTAAAGTTGCAGAAAACACAACTCACTTTGCCCCCGTTGTCACCAAAATTGTACCAAGGTTCCCATTCTTTTGTTTGCTTCCTTTGACTTCCCATTGCATTCATGGCTTATGCTAAATACCCTCGGCTTCTCCCGTCTAAGCCAAAATACGGGGCTAGATATACTATAGAATTAGGTGAAAATATGAGGTCTGATAGCGCTGGTGCACTGCTTGAACCAATTTTTACATCACCTTAGCCGCACACCTGTGCCGCCTGCCACCCAAGTAGACTCGCAAGGAGCTCAAACTCAATTGAGGTCCAAGGGACAAAGGCCAAGGTGACGAGCGTGAGGACAAACTTCCCTCCCCGATTCTTTTATACATGAGCCAAGAACGTGTGGAACCTGATGCACCAAGGGTGTGGACGTCTCCGCCCCACAGGGCAGGGCGGAGACATCCCCGCTCTTACCCGAACAGGGGCGGGGACGTTTCCCCAACCCATGAGAAGGAGGCCTTTGGGGCATTTTGGGTGCTTAGGCACTCCTCTTCTCCATGAAGAGGGTGGAGGTTTTAATATAGGGTGCCTTATTTTTTATTCCAACAAGATTGGGACGCACTTAAAATAACAAGTAGATTATGTCTTGGAAGGAATGCTAAATGGAAAGTACGACTTTTGTCCTTTTGACGGCATGCTCTCCAATAATGAACACTTTTATTAGCTCCCTATTAGATCAAGTAGTGAATAGCATGGGAGCTATGCAAGTCCCCATCTATAAGGGGTAGTATAAGCTTCTAGTAGAATGTAATGTGCAAGTTCTCTAAATAAAAAATTTAAACACAAGTGCCCTACAAAAGATTATGAATGTACCACATACCATTAAAGAAAAAAATAAACCAAGTAGTGAATAGCATGGGAGCTATGCAAGTCCCCATCCATAAGGGGTAGTATAAGCTTCTAGTAGAATGTAATGTGCAAGTTCTCTAAATAAAAATTTAAACACAAGTGCCCCACAAAGGATTAGGAATGTACCACATACCATTAAAGAAAAAAATAAATCAAGTAGTGAATAGCATGGGAGCTATGCAAGTCCCCATCCATAAAGGGTAGTATAAGCTTCTAGTAGAATGTATTGTGCAAGTTCTCTAAATAAAACGTACCATTACAAACAAAAAGGATATTTAAAATCACATAATGCTTAGAGCAAAAGTATTGTTTGCAAAAAAATTTTGCTACGTCCTAAACCTTTAAATACTCCTAGTCAGTAGTATCCTTGGTGAAGGGCTCGTTCGGTCCTCCTCAGCCTACCACGTGCATGTGCCTTTTCGCTCACGACTTGGACGTGGGTTTCGTCAGAGTCACCATGTGAACTCGACATGTCAGTATCATAGCTGGGTGTATCGTCCATCGCAGTCATGAACTTGCCCAATCCACCTTCCGGATACTTGCGCCATCCCATTGGAATTATTCCATACTCTGGGCGAGGAATTTTGATCTTCCCCGGCATCGACTTCAAAGTGGACCAATCCAGTCTCTTGCCCAACTTCACCTCCGCATGAACACCCCGCGCAATGAAGAGATTTACTTTGTTGCGTTTGATGAATGGGACGTCATACAACACTTGGTAGACTTCGATGCATCGATTTTTAAACGCCTCGTCGACGCAATCTTTCAAGTTTGCCTTGTGGAAGCGTCGGTGATAGTTGTATCGCTCTCCTGGGAAAGCCTTGTTGATGTGGCACCACTCGATGAAGTTCGCGCAATCATCAAAACTCCATGGCTCTTGTACATCTCCCCAACCTCGAAAAGCCAACTTCGCGGGATTACGAAGAACGTGCGACCGCTTTCGATGGGCGTTCCCCGCTCGTGCACGGGTCTTGTCTCGCTCCTCCTTGGCCAATTGTCCGGATGAAGACATGGTTTGCACGTGTTGGAGCAAAAATCTGGCGTGGATGGATGAATGAAGACCTCGCACAACACCAACATCCAGCTCAATGAAGAGATGGTTGGATAGGAGTTTGCAAGGCGGGAACAAATGAAGAGTTTCTCCATTAAAATAGTAATCCGATAGGGGCGGAGACGTCTCCACCTTTGCCTTGGTAAGGGCGGGGACGTTTGCTTGAAAGAATTTGGAGGGGGGACATCCCCACATAACTCTTGAAGGAGGCGTTTGAGGCCATTGTTGCTTGGCCGAGGCACTCCTCATCTCCATCACGCGGGTGCACTATTAAATATGGGGTGCATTATTTTTGGTTCCGACAAGATTGTAATGCACTTAGAATAACACGCAGATTATGTCTTTCCCTAGTTCTAAAGAGGAAGGCAAAATGGAAAGTACAACTTTTGTACTTTGACGGCATGCTCTCCAATAAGGAACACCTTCGCTAGCTCCCTATTAGTTTTGGAGCAAACATAAGAGTGTAGAAAATTATTTCCTTTCAAATTTAAAAAAAAAAATTCTTGTCTTTAGTGGAAAATAATGCTTCAGCTCAAGTCAAAGAATTTCACATATTGCCAAAAATAAAACGGGCAAGGTACCAAAAACAAAAACGTCCTACCACATAAAACTTAGAGATTTTAACTATTTATACTTTTGATTTTTTCCACAACAATATGTGGTGTAGAACTTTATATTGACCGTTTGGATCATCAATCTAAAACATATCAAATATCTAAAAACTAAAACGTTACTTGCCCATTTTTGAGCTTCCACTACTAGCATAGTTGACTTGAATAAGCTACACCCTTTTTCTACCTCTAACAATTGGTGTATAAGGAACTAACATCATCCTAAACTACCATTAGTAATGGATTTAGGCCTTATGTAGTGCAAAAATTTGATACCAAGTAGTGAATAGCATGGGAGCTATGCAAGTCTTTCAATCCGTGCGATTAAAATTTATGAAATTTTGTGGGGACATTAATAAAGAAGTATTTATTGAGATCCTACGGTTAGATGCAGAAATAAAAAGGTTTTGTCTCCCTTCTTAGGCATTGTACTATAGCCGGGCAGTTCTGAAGTTTTTTGGTGCAAAAATGCCTTGGTCCTTTAGGGATTAAAAATGTTTGGAGGTTTAAAAATTGGTCCACACCATTTTTGTTTAGACAAACGCACAAATCCTTATGAGGCTTAAGTACATCCATAATCACACCACTATTATTAAGTAGAATGTAGACACTACTATTCATATTTTTTTAATATGCATAATGTAGTACGAAAATGGGAAAATACATTAAACGCTAAAATATATCGCATTGTAAGAAAAATGTCTCTTGGTACCGCAAAAACAAAAAATACACCTAGTCAATATTCATCGGGCTATTAGTTGTGCCACTCGCCCCTACCTCGTTGTCGTGTGCCCCTACGTGCATCAAGAGGTCTTCATCTGAGCCCAATACAAGTCTACGAGACGTCGATCGTGTTCTCCTCGGTGGTCCATCTTCATCCAATACGGCCCTTAGGATTTGGTATTGCATGAGCTCGTCGAGCGCTTGCCATGTCTTTGGACTGTGCACTTCAAGCAAAAAGTCGATTCCGTCATTTCGGAAAATTTCTTTCCACTCTAATTTCGATAACTCCCTTAGTTCTTGCGGGTCCGGTTGGTCAACGTCATGAGAAATGCGATCCACGTTGTCGTCTGTGATGCAAACTCCGTCAACGGCCCACAACCATTGCCGTGGATGAGGTCGGAAACGAAATTGCTCCCCGTTCTCGTCCCAATGGCCATTAAAGCATTGGTAGAAGAAATTTTGTTTTCCTTGACCGTATCTGTCCATTAACGAGATCAAATTCTTGCACACCCGGACAATCTGCTCCGAGTCCCTTTCCCAACCCCACTCGTTTGAGAGGTGCATCTTATCCAACGAGTGCATCTTCAGTTTCCAACTCCACACCAAATATTTTCCCCACATCTGTGATTGATCAGGGGTGTTCGTCACATTGAACTCCCAATGCGAGGGTGTGTATGGAACTAATCCAAAAGTTCGTACAATCGCTCGTGAAAACGAGCCTTATACAATGAGCACCGCCGGCGTACAACCATCAAGCTAATCAAGCAAAATGGATGGTACAAGTCTCACAAGTGCCTAGATGCATCCCACTTTCTGGACCAAATGGGTTTAGACAAATTGAGCAAGTCCTACCGTCGGATACGAAGCTCGAAGGTTGTGGCCACAATAACATGGGGTTGCCCCGATGATCGAGGGTGGATGAAACCTCCTTTTTGAAATTCCAATTGTAACGGGACCAATCGATGGTTGTTTGCCCACCGGCGGTTTTCACCATTGCCATTTCATCCATCTTGAAAAGATCATCTACAAGGGCCCACGACGTCAAACCAAACACCCTCTCTTGGTTGTTTTTGGTATAGTTGTTGTCGATTTTTTGGAATTCCGCCACCAATTGTCGGGACCGATCGACCGTGAAAACGGAGGCCAACTTCCATTGATAGTAATGTTCTACCAACACATCCAAGTGACCTTGTAGTCTTGAATTCTCTTCAAGCGCTTTAGCAAGTTCTTTGCCGCCGTCATCCGCCGCACCCTCTTCTTTGTTGACCATAGCTTTGTCTGCGTTGGTAGGGGCCTCATCAAACGACAATGAATCGTCTTGGGTTGACACGTGTACAAGCCCTTCCTCCTCCCGTCGTGGATTCCGATCTTCTGTGCTCATTGCACTAGCTTGTAGGGCAAGTTGGAGCTCCTCCATATCACGTCGTTGCTGGTCAATAACAATGTTTTTGTCATTAAGTTCAACTCTTAACTTGCGAACCTCATTGCGCAATGACAATAGTTTTGTCCTCTTCCCTTCTAATTGGTTCAGCGAGGTTTGGATAGTGCTGGCAAAAATAGCACCAGTAGAGGCTTCTAACGTTCGATCAACAATCGTAGGGGATTACACATGAGCTACAACTTCATTAATGGTATTGTTAACGACTACATTAACCGTTTGTTCCACCCTCCTTTGATTGGGGCGCGCTTGTGTCCTTTGGCTCCTTGTGATTGGAACGTGGGATTTGTCAGAGTCTGTATCCGTGTTTGAGGGATCGGTCTTGTACGTGTCGACCGGTTCAGTCTTTGCCATCAATTTGCGCAATCCGCCTTCTGGATACCTCCGTGTCCCCATTGGAATTTGGAATCAATCCATTCGCCGGAGAAGGAACTTTTATGCTATCTCCCATGGCTTTCAAGGTGGACCAATCCACCCTCTTGCCCAACTTTACCTCCGCGTGGACACCTCGCGCAAGAAAGAGATTTACTTCATTGCGTTTGATGTAAGGGATGTCGTACAAGACCTAATATACTTCAATGCACCAATTTTTGGACGCCTCGTCGGTGCACTTCCATAAATTTGCCTTGTGAAAGCGTCGGTGATAATTGTGTCGCTCCTCTGGGAAAGCCTTGTCGATATGGCACCACTCGATGAAGTTTGCGCAATCCTGGAAACTCCATGGCTCCGAAACTTCTTCCCAACCTTTAAAAGCCAATTCAACAGGATTTCGAAGGACATGCAACCTCTTCCGTTGTTTGTTTCTCGATCGTAGTCGACTCTCGTCTTGTTATTCTTTATTCATTTTTACAGGCGTGGCCATGGGTGGGAAAAATCTGAATAACGTATGTGATGCAAATGGATGAAGTCCATACATGACGCCCACAACCAACTCAATTAAGAGGTGGATGAAGAGGGAGTATGTGAGGCGGGGACAATTAGGGGCGTGCACGATATTATATAGCCAATAGACAAAGCACTGGTCTAGGGTCCCCGGGCTGGGGCGGGGACGTCTCCGCGGGTGGGGGCGGAGAAGTCCCCGCCCCTACTTGGGTGGGCCAGGGACGTCTTCGCGAAAACATTAGGAAACCACATAAATAGGGGACTTTTGTCCTTATTCTCTACCAAGTTCACTCCCTAGGCCTCACGTGTCAGTTTGCTTTGCGGCCTAAAAGTGAGTTCGGTGAGTGGTCGGGCTTGGCCCATTTTTTGTACCCAGACTCTTTGCGGTTTTTTTTAAAACCATCAACTTGGAATTTCGACCACGGTAGGGAGTTGACTATCACATATGGGGGGAGAAGGAAGTAGGTCGATGGAGAAGCGCCCAATATTTATGGATTTGGATGATGTTGATGAGACGGTGCTTCCGTCCACCAACACGGAGTTGACTTCGGGATCATTGAATCCGTCGTCATCGAGCGGGAAGAGGCGGAAGAAGTCATCAAATCCGGATATGCCCCCGCACGAATACATGGTTGAATGCAGAGGGATTGCCGTCGAGTTTTACAACCGCCGAACGAGAGGGGCATTGATGAAAAGCTATTTGAACCACAACAAAGAGGGATACCACAAATTGACAGTTACCATGCGACACGAATTAATGTCAAACCTTGATAAATCTGAGAAATATAAATAATTTCTCAGATTATTGATTGTATTCAGAGTGGTTGCATTCGGTCAGAAGATGAGGATGATCCTGGGCTTCGTTCAACAGTACTCTTCTTCCCGTAAGAAGAAACTGGCTCCTTGGAAAGCGACCATTGAGGAGCAAATTTTGGCTCATTGTGTCGGTGGATCTTTCAAGTGGCTTGAAAGTTGCGCTAAGGTGATTCCAATGCCAGGACAGAAAGCGGTGGGTGGCTATGGGGCTGTACAGAAGGTGATGATAACCAAATTGGAAAACATTCCAAGTTGGATTTACTTCGCCGGAAAGACTCTGACGAACACCAACGAGAGGGAGAAGCGCGGAGACATCATCAACGAGGCTGGAAGGTGTCCGGTGGTGCATCCAGGGATCATTAGACTTGCGTACATCCACCCAAAAACTATGGAAGGGTACACGCTCTGTGGAATGGGGGATCTCTGGCTTCTTTTTGGTCCAAGCATGACTCGAAAGTGGACGAAGCATTGCCGTTTGAACAGATTGAGATGCATCCAAATATTGGGTTGTCAATCCAAGAGCTTCGGTGGGTAAAAATTTACCGCCAAAATCGAGTGAACTTTGCGCTATCGTTGCTTGTCATTGTGGAGAAATGCTACGTCGCGAATTATATACACAATGACATCTCTCCATCGAATGTTTTGCTCCATTTGATGAGTGGAAACCCGATACTGTGTACATAGGAATTTGCGATTGGGGGCTTTCTAGTCGGGTTGTGGAGAATGAGCCATCAAGGTATGGTTATGAATTCAAGGAGCAGCTTCAACTTGAGAGAGAGCGGCGACGGTTTGTGGCAAAAGAATTGTTCTATGTTTTTGGGCCGCGGGACTCCACCAACTCCCTTGAAGTCATGCAACGGTCACACCTCTACTCCAAGGCAGTAGATGCATTTGCGGTGGGTTGGATTTGTTTAAAGATTTGGAAAGAAGATTGGGATACTTTGTATTTCACCGCCAAAAACATGGAGCAATATGTACACCTGAAGCTACAATTGCAGTGTTGCAAAAAGATGTGAAAGAACGGTCTTCTGTGCCAGATGTTATAGACACATTAATGAAACCCCCCCACAGTTGGACTATGCCTCTATGTTGTTACCGTCAATAGTTTTTTGTTAATTAGTTGCATTAGTTTCGCATGTCGTGGTTAAGTAGGCAGTACGGCATCTTCGTAGAAGACTATGTGTACTTGGCAATTGCCATACGTCTCAGTTAATCAATTTTGGATATGTCCAAATCTTAAATTTTAAGGCCGAGATCTGCATTTCTCCAAGCACAAATTATTGGGTAGAAATATTTTCTTCACATATAATATGTCAATGCGAGGCTATCAACCAAGTGCACATGTAAACCGCTCTAATTCAAAGTAAAAAAATTCTTGCAAGACTCTATTGATAGTTAAAGTAGTACACCCTCCAAATTCCACAGTTTTCACTACCAATATACTATAACCCTAAACACTATAATCTAACCTATGAAGGGGCGGAGACGTCCCCGCCCCTTCATGGGCAGGGGCGGAGACATCTCCGTCCCACCTTCCACTTGGCATTAGTCCCCGCCCCTACTCAAACATGTCCATGTCCTGCGTGGCAGCGATGTAGTGCCAACATGGTTGCCACGTCGCCTGTTTTTTACCTTGCCAATAAGTCAATCCTCTGTTGACTACATCGGACATGCGAGAGCTCTACCGGACCGGCGAATCAAACGGACGGGCAAACCGGACGCCCGTCGAGTATGACCACCGTGAAAATTTTTATATCTCATAGTAGAAGCAAGCGTCCGGAACTTCAAAGTTGAATGGTTTATCCATTAGCTCGTCAACCACTTTGCAAAGTGTTAGACGTTTGATTGGATCTCGCTCCAGTAACTTCTCGATCTTCACTTGAAAAGCTGCGTAGTTGACGATTGATTTGAAGAATGTTGAGTCAGATTCTTTCTCCCAAATCGCTCTGGACATCCACCAAACGGAGTACGAAACAACGAGTTGGGTGTATTTGTGTCGCCGCTGCATCACATCCAATGTCGTTTCCGAATCTTGTGGGCCGAATTTGTAAAACAACTTTGGAGCTACCCAATGTCATCTACAGCGTTGATTGTCAAACTTCGTGTCGGTCCGGAATCCATATTTTGATGGCTCTTCGTGTGATACTCGGCTCGCAATTCTCCAATGACAAACGCCAATGACGACGGACCCTGGTTTCTCTGGAGGAAAGTGGAGAAGCACGTTTGTCGGAGCGATGTCATTGTGAATGACATTTGCCTTGTGGACTTGGGCCATGGTGCACATCAAAGCCCAGGCAAGTCTTGCTCTATTCTTCCGGAAGGCTAAGATTTGTGTTGTATCCTCCGCCGAAATATATGGAGCTGAAAGGATTGAGTTGCTCGAAGCCGCCGGATTTGCCTTTTAATCGACGGTTTTAAAATGGGCCCAGCTACCACCATTCCACCATAATGTGTACGCCTCCATATTCTTTGTATTCACCGCCCAAAACTTCATAGCTCCTGGGTGTGTAACATGACATATCATGGCCTCGTGAGAGCGTTGTCTAAATTTCTCCTTCGGATGAGACGCCGTTGGCATTTTCCCGGCAAACTCCTTGTATGCCAAAATGGCTCGTACACCCATGATGCGGACCTTCCTAACCTTTCCGTATCCACCAACGGCGTCATATCTGGAAAGTCCATAAACTCTAATGTCTTCTGGAAGAAATTGCACGCTGTGCAACATATGCGCCTTCATGGCCGACTTCATTGCTTGTTTATCCAAGGCATGCCTCTCGCACAAGAGCTTGAAAACCTGCCGATGGTGGTCTTCACACCTTTGAGGAACTTGCGGAGTTCTAAGTCTCCAGGCTGATGCGAGCCCCCACGAGGTTTTTTCACCTCACAATCAAATACATGCGATGCATTACTCGTGCATTGAGTGATTACTCTCTCCATGAATGAGGCATAGTGGTACATGCTGTATGCATCCTTGAACAATTCAAAACTCTCCAGAGCGGGCTCAAATTTTGACTGGATGTCGGCGTGTAGGCACATGATTCCTGGCTCTCCCTTCTTCAAATAAACTTGACAGAATTGCACCACGTCAGTTTCACACCATCAACGGTAATATTGTATTACCACACCCCGAAGAAATGCGGTATACTCCTTTGGTGGATAACCGGCATCCTTCTCGTGCGTAGACATTTTTTTCTTCGCCTTCTTTGACGGTGCCTTCGGTGCATCAGAAGGATTGCGGCTCGACTCTGCAACGCTAATAGGTGGAAGCTCAGATGCATCTGGAACATCTAAATCAACATACGCGGGCCGCTTTCCAGTATTACGATGAGTGGCCATTGCAATAATCACAGCCCTACACAAACTAGAATTTTATAAAAAAATTCAAAACCTCCCCCGGACCCAATGTGTATTGGCCCCCCTCTTAGTTCCTAGCAAAGTACGAATAGTACTAGGACAAGGAGCCACTTGAGAGGAGCCTATGTGATTGATATTAGAATCTGTTCCATCTATAGTGAAATGGAAAACCCTGGCCTCGCATGCGCGTCTGCATGCACCTGACCAAGACGCCACGCGCCCGGCCCGCTCTCGTACGCGCCCGGCCCGTTCCCGTACGAAGTGAGCATGTTCCCGCACGTGCCCGGTCCGTTCCCGCACCCGCCTCGCCCCAAAGTTTACGCGCCTACCCCTCGATCCTACGCGTGAGGCCCCTAATCCTATGCCCGAGACCCTGAATCGTACGAGCGAGACCCCAACATACGCGCCCGGTCCCCATACGGCATGCGCGCGTTTCCCATGCCGCGTGCGCGTCCGGCCCACAAGTATAAATGGTCGCGCGCACCGAGTCCATCTCACAAACTCCAATTAAAAATTCTGGCCTTTAACTATCTTTTTAAGGTGGCTGGTTGCGTGATCTTCGATTGGGGCTCCAGATTTGCACACATTTCTCACTCATATTGTTGTTCACCATTCGAATTAATTAACATCACTACCTTGGATTATTTTGAAATCCAAGGTGGTAATTTTTGTTTGTTTTTTTTAGATAGAGCTTAGCGTAGTTAACGGACATTTTGGTAGATTTTTTTACAATGTTCAGCTATGGAAAGTGAGAGTGAGCCGGATGCCCAACAACAACCACCAATGTTCACCGCGTAGAGGAAGAGGGAGAAAGACAGAGATAGGGCGAGACACGAGAAGCTCCAGAAGAAGCGGATGCACGTGTTCAACAATCCAGCAAAAATTGCATTCGTGGGTTGGCAAGATGAGCCATTGCCATGGTCGTCCGTCACTTGCAAGGATTACATTGAGTGGTGCCACCTGTCAAAGATGTTTCCTCCACATCGCCATTTAATAAATCGTCGTGCAAACAAGGCGAATTTGAAGTATTGCATCAATGAGCAGTTTCGAGCTCGTGCCCTCCAAGTGCACCAATATTTATACGAGCTCGAATTCATGCCCCGCAATGATTGTCTCCTCTATCTCGCTCGCATGGTATATGCGGAGGTCGTTCTCAATAAGCGAGTGGATTGAGGGACTGTGCGGAAAACTCCAAAAATGCCGAGGATATGGATGCATGCCGATGTGCCTAGGGAGAAGCATCGAGTGTTTCATTTTATGGCACTAGGGTCACAGAAAACGGATGGCCCATAAGAAGTAGCTCTAGTAGAGTCAGATTCATCACCGGATTCAGACTCAGATGGACGTGTAGGTCGGCGTTCATCGACTTCTCTAGTGGCGCGTGCGTCACAAAAAAAACCGCAACGAGTGAAGCTCCATCGAGCAGGACGTCTGATAATTCAAGGAGGTGGCTAAGTAGATTTATCAATCGTAAATCTTGTTGGCGATGATGAACCCATAGCGAGGCTTGAGGGTGTTGGAGATGAAGAACCCATCCATGTTATGGATGAAATGCCAATGATGGATGTCGTAGTCACCACTTCCAACACCAGGGATGTAGCATCAGGGTCCGGAAGTATGACCGTCGATGCTCACCAGGAGTTATTGGAAACTATAAGCTTGAAGGATGAGATGATTCAACGTCTCCAAAAAGAGATTGAAAACCTCCAGCTGCAATCCAGTGAAAAGGGTGACATTATCACCAAGCAAGCAGCCGAGATAGAAGAGTTGCGTCGAGAATGTGTTGGGAGCCAGGCTAATATTGGCGGTGTTGTTGGAGGTGTAGACGACACAATCCTTGACAATGTTATTGGCAACATTACTAGCTGCTTGCTAGAGACCCCGACAAGACCACCGCGTCAACGCTTTGCTAGTCGTTCCTCGGTTTTTCTACCGCTACCGATTGTAGTAGCACAACCATTCATAGATTCCATCAGCACCGAGGATTCTCTGTCGTTTTCCCCAGCCAATCCAAGCACGGAACTTGTTCAGCTTCGTAGTGCAAACGACATCCTTCGAAAAAGGATTATATTGATGAGCGAGCATTACTATCAATGGATGCTGGCATGCATCTTGAACATTGACCGTGCAAGGCAAATGACAATAGAATTCAGGAAGATTGACAACGAATATCTAATGAATGATACGCGCCGTGACTTTGGACTCACATCCCGGGCATACATTGATGAGATGTTTCCAACTCAATTGTCTCAATTGCCAGATGGTAAATCTATTGACTGGGCAAAGTTGGAGTGGGACCACGTAGAGGCTATGTCTTCTCATGCCCTTCAACCAAGTGGAAACGTGGAAGCACGCAAGTTATGGCCAACACCAGCAAGCTTCACGCAAAATGAAGATGCTTGCCCGGTTTGTTTAAATCCTTTCGGGCCAGAAGGTGCATATGCTCTTGGCACGTGCCGGTGTTTATACCATCCGATGTGTCTGCTAGGTGGTATCTTGACACGTAGGTTTTGCGGAAAGTGTAGAGCACTATTTCATAAGCGCTTGTATGAATTGTTTGGCCTCACCACCTACATGCCACCTAGTTGGGAGTTGAACCCGGAGACTGCGCCTGGGGATGCCTATGCTCAAAAGTAGAGAGAAGATTTGGTGTGGAATTGGCGTGCGCAGTGCCACCAGCTACATAAGTCCAGTGTAAGCTCGCAATTTGGTTGGGATAATAACGACGAAGAAATTGTACGAGTGGCCAAGAAACTCATATCGGGAACCACCGCGGACCATGTTGGTAAACAAAACTTCTTCTACCAAGTCATGGGCGGATATTGGGATGCTAGACGGAAGCTATTCCAATTCGGGCGACATCCTGAAGGGAAACTGTGGAATCACCAGGGACGTGTGGTGTCAGAATTGGGAGAGGCCATTGATCTTGACCTTCGCAATGCGTTGCAATGGGAAGAACCGCAGTGGAAGGAAACTTGGAAGGAGGAAGCTAATGACTTCTTTCTTGAGGAACATAGTCCGGCGACTATGAAGACTCTCAAAGCACTTCGGAACTCCAAAATGTTACGTGCTCTGGTAAACTCGGATGGGCCTCACCGGAGGACGCGAGCAGCTCGTAGATTGCTGGATGATGGGGCTAGAGGAAGTGGTGAACCAAGTGGAGCTCATGCGTGATGAAGTGGAGTATAGGCAAATAGAATGCAAGATGAAAGCGTAGCATTTATAACCATTTTGTATGTTGCGGCATTTGCATATGCAATATAAATATAAAGACATCTTTAAAGCATTGACCCATTTCTTGCATCTCGTTTGAAACATTGAAATGATTTTGTAACATTTAAGATAATCCAATTTGCAAGAACTGAACTTTTCATGGTCCATGTTCGCGCGTGCCCGGCCCCAAAGCGCATGCGCTCGACCACTGTTCCCGCGCGCCCGGCCTCAAAGCGCACGCGCCCGACCCCATTTCGCGAGACTTTTTATTCACACCAACCTCCACTGGAGAGTGGAGTTCTTCTTCTTAGATTTTTAAGGTTTTAGGGTTTTAGGGTTTTCTCAGTCTTGATGATGTGCTAGTGATGGGTTTTGCATATTATTGACGTTTTGCACTTGGGCCGTGCCAATGTATCCAAGGTGACTTGTTGGAACTGACGTTGGTTTGAGTTGCAGGAGAAGCTAACGAAGATTTTCTCGTTTTTTATTTTTTTTTGTCGTGGACGTATGTTGCTTGATGCATAGTACCTCCACCAAAGATTGAATGTTATATTTCATAATGGGACTTGCTGTGATTCTTGCCGTGTTGAGTTCCTACAGTTCATGTTATGTTGTGTATTCTCACTTGAGGACGTCTACCTCCTGGGGTTGAGGTATCTCAACAACGTGGGGCAGAAGAACTACTTCTACTGTATTGCGTGCATTGAGAAGCTCTCATTCGAGTGCCTTTCACAGTTGATGCCTTTGCTCCCAACTATCGTTCACGATTATCCGTGGTGTGAGAATGAGTTGGCATTGGTTTCTTGTTCTCGCAACAAGGTACTCCAGACTTTCTCGCAACGTCTACAGGTATATAATTATTCTTTTCATCTACAGATGTTTGTGTTCCTTTCTGCTTTGCTTTGCTGTTTAGAAGTTCTGGCCGGCTATGCATTGGAGTATACATCTTACGTCTACCTGTGGCCATCAATATATCTGTCATCTAGGATTTGTAATTTCTTTTTTATACTATTGCAATTTTTTATATCAATTTGCTTTATGAGGTCTGTATCTTGCCTAATTCATTCAAAAAACCTCTAGATTCAGGTCCAGCATATGGCATCTCCAACCACCGACGCAATTGGCAGCAAAGTAGATGACAAATACAACAAAATGTGGGTGGTTACCTTAGATCTGCCTGGCATGGGGAAAACAAGACATCTACAGAAATTTGGAGAAACCAATCATGTAAGTGACCACCTTTGTTTTTATTCTAGTTGTGCAAACTTTAACATGAATTTAAGCAATTGAGCGAGATGAGAAGTTGAATAGAGGTGGTCGGAATTTCAAATCTTCCAATTCAGATGAAGTTTTAGGTTGAAAACGATTAGTGATCGCCACTTTTTTTCCGTTGTTACTCTTTTTGCAGATCGATTGCATGAGGACGCATACTATTAGTGGACGAAACTTGCTGATCCAACGGCTGAAGGAGCTCTTCATGCACCCTCCGCATGGGTCAGCCTCGTCCATTTTTCTGCACCTAGATATTTTGGTTTCCAGCAACCCGGAGACGTTGAATGATCTTCTATTCAAGCTACTTGGCCTGGGCTGCTTGAAGTCTGCCAATGCTGGTTTGCTTCACTTAACAACACAGCATGTGGCCATTGAAGTGGCCAACACGTATTAGAACTTCATTGCATCAAAGCTTCATGTTTGCAGATGGTTCAAGACGGAGCATTTGGTTTGGAACATACATAACTACGTTCCTAGTTCCACTGGCGACGATCAACTTGTGTAAAACTACCTTCAAAAATTGGATGAAGGAAATGTGGACACATAGTGTCCAGTCGTGGCATCGGGTGGTATTCTTCCGTAATCTCACATCTTAGATGTTCTTGCTGGAATATGGTGTGCATTCTCACTCTAGGATGGTGTATTTTTCTTATCATTTTTAAGTTTGGATGTGCCTCCTGTCAAGGATTCACTACCAAGCTCTTCCATTAATTTATAGCTAGTAAGAGTGAGGAAAGAGTAGTGTTAAAATGAAGAGAGGGAACACCGAGTTGAAATCTTGACAAACATCTCTTTTCTTATTGAATGTTGTTGTGTTCCCTTTGACAGGAGGGAGAAGGAGTCGCATAGGTATTAGACGAGACAATTCTGCATCCCCAGGGCGGCGGCCAACCATGTGACATAGGCCACATTCAAGCCACATATGATACAACAATTAAATTCTCCGTCAAGGATGTCCATGCAAAATCCGGTGTGGTGAACTCACTAAATACCCAAATTCTCCTTCCAAGGCATCAAGGTTGACGTTGTGGTTGCTTGTCTCATGTGCAGGTACATCACTATGGAAATTACAAGAGCGACGCTAGTTTCAGACCCCCAGATGGAGTCAAAATTGTTGTCGACAATACTCGGCGAACTCTAAATTCTAGGTTTGTTGTTATTGTTATTGTTATATAACCCTTTGTTCTTTTGTGTTTTATGTTCATAAAAATTACTCCTAGTAATAAGGGTCACTAGATGAGGTTTTGAATGTCTATTTGTTTTTGATGGAATTGTAGTGCCTCTAAATGAATTTTGAGGATGTAGCATGCTAATGCATGCAATTATGTATAAGTGAGTAGTGGTTACGTGTATCTAGAAGGATAAGGCGGCTGCATAAGTTCAAGTATTACTTTTAGAAAATTAATATCATTTACATGGAATCAAAAGTAAATGAAATGGAAATTGTACACAGTTCTTTGTATGATAGGTATGTGTATAGTTTTTTTTTTTTTTTGCACAAAGTATTGTAACTTGATATGATGCAACTGATTTTGAGATTTTGCTTTTGCTTGAGTAGGTTGGGAGGCAAAAAGCTTAGACCTATTAATGCAATTTCAATAGCACAGAAATAAAGAAAGTTGCCTTGGTTAAAATCAAGTATAAAAATATGCAAAGATGGAGAAGTAAAATATTTTTGAATTTGAGATGGACAGGTGCCAAAGAAGAGTAAGGAAGGAGGTCAATATTCAGATCGAATAGACAAATTTGAATGGGTTGTAGGAAAATGTACTTGATTTTATATTTCTCATCTAGATTTTATTTTTAGATGGTATTCAAAGCTTCAAAGAATGATGTTTGAAAGGTGTCTTTAATTGAAATTATGTCTTGTCTAATTGGCTGTCATTTCCAATGAATTGTAATATTGCTTATAATGAATGCAATTAATTAAAAATTAGAATGCCCAAAGCAAATTCAAAATGAACGCAAAAATATAATTTCTGTTTCAAATGGTTTTGTGGAAAATTAGATTGTTTTTTCCTAAATGATTAAATTTCATTTAAAATTGATTTTAAGTAGAATGTAGCCATCAATGATAATAGATCGTAGCCATCAATTTGTTTCTAAAAATGAGGAAATTCTTGAGCTATCAAACAGTGGTCTGTGGATGACTGACACGAGTTGAAACGCCAAGGGCGACGATGTCTATAATGGACGAATAGGATCACGGACTAATGTAAATAATGTACGCTTTCTAAACAACAATTGACAAACAATGAGCTGAATGACCTCCTAGCATGTGTTGGCCATTGAAATGGATACTTTCCACCCCCAGATGCAAGGTAAATAAATGAAAAGCGTTAAATAACTCTTGGTAAAGTCACCGACGAAGGGGAGTAACATTGGGCATGTCACTTTACGGGCTCGTATTCTCGCTCTCATACCAACCCCCAAATACCTGGTTTGTTGTTGTAAGGTAATTAACGTCTACCTAGTTGCATGACAACACATCATGGGCGTTAGCGAGACCTCATTCTTGTATGCGAGAGACGCAACTGCTGGTGTTGTTGCACAACCGCATGGTAATACAGGCTTGAAAAAACCTAGACATCACACAGTCGTCGCCACTGCCGCTTTGTGCGTCATCCTTAATAGGAACGCCGACCACATGCCTCATAAGACTCAAGTACTGCCCTCTGATGAGAAGGTTGTTGCTAAGGTTCTACCTTCGAATTTCAAGTGGAAAGATCAAATCCCTCTGCTTGACTCTCATTTAGCAGATTGCGGACTTCCACCAATATCGACTTCTCGACTCAGTAAGATTAGACAAGTCCACTTTCCTGATTTCAATGCAAAACGGCCTGGAGATAATTTTGCACAATGCTCTTTCTATAATGATTGCCACACCTAAAGGAAGTTACATTAGTCTGGAACTCGGGCTACTTTGGTATGGCAGCTAAAGTTGAACACCCACTTGGATTCCGCAATGGCCCATTGGGAGTTGTATTATTCCAATCGTTACCGCTCTCAGGTATTCCCTGATGAATGTCTCACCATCATGCATGATAAGATGGATCACTCCAAGACTGCCTCGCCTGCCTTTTCTCACAAGATCAAGCATGTCGACAGTCTTACGCGATTACCAATTTCGGTCAGAGGAATGCTTGCACATGGTCATGTGGACGTTTGTTATGCTCATTATGGCTTAGATATTTACCCGCATGATGTCAATTACATTGTTGCTTCTTTTGCCAAGTTGTTGCCTGATTTGGAACAACCCCCGAAGGCATCTAGTCGGGAATTGTTTGAACGATTCGAGAAAAATGCATTGATATGTGTTGTCTTGCACAATGCTAAGGATGTATGTGTGCCTTCACTACCCGATCACTCTGGAAACCCAACTCCAGCCAAACCTCAGCCTCCAATTTTGCATGTGCAAATGGATAATGCTGTCAATGACAATAAGAATAGATATGTTTACTACTTCTCGTCTCTTCTTGGTGCAAAGGGTATCTTTCGAGAGGTTTATGTGAATTTCATGCTAGTTGGCCACACTCATGATGACATTGATGTCTTATTTGGTCGATGGAGTATGGCATTGAAGAGGGAGAATTTCCTTACCGTTCCTTTGTTGATGAAATCATTTATGGAGATTGAAGCAGTTCCAACAGTTCCACACCTTATTGAAGAAGTTCCAGACTTCAAGTCCTTCATTAGTGATGGAATTTTAGTTGGAGACAAAGCGCTTTGGGGTCATACAAGGCTCACCAATTAAAATTCTATGTTGACTGTAATGGATGCCCGGTGCTGAAGTATAAGATTGTAAGGCCATCATGACGATTGGCTTCCGCGAGATGGGGGAATCAAGTTGTGGAAAGAGGATTCCACTGGGAGGTCCTTGTGGCCTCATGGTGACCCAATTGCCTTGCAACCTCGTCCCATTCGGAATGTTGAGGAAGTGATAAAGGGCGTGTCGGGTTTCATTTTCTATTTGGAGCAACAATCGCGGCAGGACGCTACTGTGATTATAGTCGATAGTATGAGCCTCTGAGCTACTATTGGCATGCAGTAAAGGATTCACTCAATGAACCTATGGTTCTACCAACTATGCTTCAGGATGGATTTTGGCCTACGACTCAAATTGACCGGATTGTCGAGGACCAGTTCACGGAAGGGGGAGTTCTTTGAGAGGAGTTTGATGAGGATGATGCCTTTGTTGGACACGTTTGTTATCGCCTTGCGCCCTCATTCCGGGTCGCTCGAGACGTATTTGCGGGCTACTTTCTTGCTATAAGGCCTTGTGATGGAGATGAGCGCCTTGTTTGGATCGCTCGAGCAATGAGGGAACCTAATTCTAACCTCGAGCGGCCAAACTCACTTTGCATACAATACTACCGTCCTACTTCACGCGATTTGCACATCCAAAGAAGCTATGCGGGTTGGGATGCCCCTGCCGGTTTGAGATGGAGGATAGATGACGACCTTGAAGAGGTGTGTAAGAGCACGAAATTCCTGCTCACGGCATGGAAATCAAGGATCCAAAGAGAATCTTTGCAACCTAGTACAAAGATACCTCTAGAGTAGGTTGAAATCATTGAGGCAAGCCTCATGAGGAACAACTCAACATCTTTTTCTAAGTGATTCAATTAACATAGTATGTTGTTATAAATGTTTTGTTTGTGAGTGAAATTCATAATTGAAATCATATCATAAGCATTCAGCTCAAGTCGAGTTCACTATGCCCGTGTCTATCTATTCTTAAATGTCTTAACTGTATACACAGAGTTGTACGCATTAATATGTTGACAAATGGGACATGTCGGAGTGCATATTCAGCTCGTGCCGAGCTGAAAGTGCAACACATGTTGTTTGTACCATGATGCATTTCAATACTTCATCAATGTAATCCTCATTTATTTTGATTCATTTCCTCATGAGCCTATACTTTTTGCATACTCTGCTCTTTCAAAATCAGGTGACCTGATCATATACACAAATTCTAATCGTAATTTTATTAATTTCATTGTTTAAAAAAATAAATATCTAGTATTTGGAATGCTAAATACACATCTGAGGTGTTGGCGCTTTTTTCGCTCGATTTGACCTAAACTTGTCCACGAAATATAGTGGACTATGGAATGCTACATTTTTATTGCTTGGAGATTTTTCCATTGCTATATAGATGGCTATACATGCATTTGCGTTGTTGGCACACTTTCATCTCGATTCAACCTGAACATGTACACCAAATCCAATGGTACATGAAACGTATTCATTGCTTTGGACTTCTACGTGTGGTATTTTTTACGGTTTTGTAAGTATTACATGTTGACTTATATTAATGTTGCATTGAGCTTCACATGGACACCAATATCTTCTATATCCATAGAGTTTAAAACATTAATCTTCGCCTCCCCAATTTAGTAGACCCCAAAATTGTAGATATTTCAAAAACATGCATTGCACAAATTCACTATAATTAATATGCACATTTAGGTCGATTCTACCTAAGTTATTATTTTAAGAGACCCCTAATCTCCCAATTAAATCAATATGATGTTATGAGCAGTGAGCCGAATCTGTGGTAGGGCTTGTAATAACCTAAATTGTGGAAAAACTTGTCTAGCTCGCCACGTAGGTAATGTCTTGGGCGCAATAGATACAGACATTCTCATCTGGAATTTGTCTTGCTCGTATGACCGCGCTAGCCATCATCCCTTCTGCCTTCCCATTTGTTATGAAGCCACATAATCTACATTGCTCGGCGTACCAATAGTGCATTGGTACATCATTTGCGAGGTGGTAAATGAGCCAATCTAGGCTGTGGCCATTGAACTTCTGTCTTGTGCTAAACAAGATAGACTTCAAGATCCTATGGTAGTTCTCAACTGCTGCGGATGTATCCTGGTTTGTATGGAAGATGTATCGATAAATAGTGACCCACATTTTAGGCTAGGTATCCTGTGCGCGGGGAAGTAGCTCAAGAAAGTTTTAGTTGCAAGATACTTCGCCCGCAAGTGACCAAACTTGTCTAAGGACACGCGTACCGAAGCTTCGCCTAGTTGAATGCCACTTCCATACATTAAATCGGGCACTTTTGCAAAACAAGGGTCTTATATTGTTGGCCTTGATTTTTTGAGTTGCATTCTCCAGCCAAGCTTTATAAGTATGCCATAGGCAAAGTAGGATGTTGACGTTGTCGTCGTCACGCAACACCTTCCTGCTTGACAAGAAACTCAATTGTAAAGAAACCTCAGTAGTGCACGACCTCCCTCAATTGGACAAGTTGTAATATCCAAGTAGTGTTAGTAGTGAGACTCAATCAGGACAAGGAATCACCTTGTTGCATTGATCTCAGCATTTGTCGTTAAATGTTTCAACAACATTCGGCTCCTAATCCGGTTTAATTTCAACGCAACGGTCTCTGAGCTTCAGTCACACAATAATGTCTTCAACTCAAGACTTTTCTTGGATGCTGAATGCCATTGGGACGCCTTACTCCCATTCATCAAAGAGCATCACAATATACAATAGATACTACATGAGAAGTTTTTTCGGAAATCACAATTTGTCAACGAAGAAGTTCGGCTAAAGTTTAAAGTCTTGAAAACAACATACCTTCTGCAAATTGGTCGTGGACATGGCATCCATAGCTAATGCCCGGTTATGGCCATGTTGCACCATCATGTCTAAGTGCCAATTTGTCTGAATTGCCAAGCAAAAGGGGTTGTCGTTGGCGGGGGCTTGGTTTAGGTCAATGATCCCGTACCCGTGGTAGTAAAAATGCAGGTCAGGGTTCATACCAGTCTACCTTTGCACACTCATCGAATCTTGTGGATGTGACTCCCACAACTCTTTAGCCATCTTGTTTGCAATGTTATGAACATAATGAGAGAGGACAAACTTGTCGCTACTAAGTGGTAAGTTTAACTTAGTACACTTCAAGACCTCTTGTCTATGGTTGGCCATAACATGTGTTGGGGACTTTCTACTCTGCAAGGACGCCTCGATCCAATCCTTGATGACTTGTGATAGCCTTCTGGACAACTGTGCTTTTTGACCAGCAAATTCTTAATCATGATACGGTTTGCCCTCCCTATTGACATGGTCCATGGAATGGAAGTGAATTGTAGAAAACATTTCATCAATTAACGATTTCATGGCAACAAAATAACATTGGTAGTCGCGCTTGGTAGACATACCAACTTGTTTTTTTGCCAATGTCGGTCCTGCGCTTCATGGTCTTTGCCCCGTGAGTTTTAAGTTGGGCTTGCCGAAGCCTCTCTTGGGCCGCCTACACCATAGCTGTTTTGTCGGGGTCCTCTTATGGGCTGATGTTCACATCAACTGTTAGATGTGTCTTGGCTTTCTTAGATGCCCGTACAGGCGCTGCTACAACCATTTTTGTTTGATGGACAACCTTTTTTGCTCTTTGCACAACCTTCTTCTAGTTGGTAGACTTTCAACGGTCCTTCAATGTATGTGCAAATACCTTTTGAACTTCTATCTTGTATTCATTAGTATACTCCTCAGGCCCATAATCATAAGAGTACTTATTTAGGATAATGTTGTAGTCTAGTGGTTTGTAATTTTCAAAGTTAACTAAAATTAACCTTAAGCAAGCCCACCTAACTAAATCCTTTCCAGGGAATTTTATCGTGCATCAAACTCTTTAAATCTTAACAATACTTCACACTTAATACCTCAGCACATCCCAGACGATGGCTTCCCCAGTAACAAGTAACCACAAGTGTTTAGTTTAAACTCTATTGCACGTCTGTAGTTTTCCTCTAAGTTTTTGCAGTGCTTGGAAAGTCACTGCCCTCTCTTTTTGCAATCCGGAGGCCACAATATCCACAATCTAACTCTTCATCTTGAAAGAGTTAAAAGGTTGCAGCTTGTTTAGCGGTCTTCACAATCTACCGGAAACTTATCCCGGTAAACCGGTCACTCAAGCCCGGGTTCCAACTACAACCGCACCCAATGAATCAAACAAAGAAAATACAAGACTCGCAACAACCAAACTAAGAAAATTACATAAGCAAGACAATGATCCATGGAGATTGTCGGAACTCATCCACTGGAAGGGTAGAAACCCCGGAATACTCTGAGCTGAGGCTTAGCCGAGATCTCTCTTGGTGTACTAAGAGGGAATATCACATCTCCTCCCCACCAATCCAAACACTTCCTATCTAAAAGAGGCTATCATGTATAGCCGTGGGCTTCCTGGATCTCATCCGGTAGGCAACTCTTTCCGGTCCCACCGGTGAAGGGTTTGTAGTAGATCCCGGATCTTATTCCACCTATCTAACTTGGATTTCCTACACCCTCCGGAAGTCTCTACTTACACTCAATTACATAACACTCAACAAGCCACAACCTAGCACATTCTAGCAAAGACTCACTAGGAGGACTCAACCCTCTCCACCTCTATTCACACAAGCTCATCAAAAGACACTTGACACAAGCAATGAAGGCAAGACACGAGCAAAGGAACAAAGAGAAGAGTACTTAACACAAGGGCCCAAGGCTCTTTAAATAACAAAGGCTACTAGCTACCTGTTGTAGTTCGTAGGATCAGTATTCCTCCAGAATGCACTCAATCGTCACTAAATGCTTCCAAAGTAAACCGCTCCAGCTTTGTTCCCACAAAGACCTGCTGTTTCTTCTAGAATCACTAAATAATCCATAAACATTAAGCACCAATCCACCGGATCCTCATTCTCACACGTTCTACTACTATTTTTGGATCCTTCCGGATTTTGGATGCTAATAATAGTTTTCGGATCCTTCCGGATTCCGGATTCTAATAATAGTTTCTGGATCCTTCCGGATTTTGGACTTGTTACCCTAGTTTCCGGATCCTTCCGGATTCCGCATAACTTTAGACGGAGTCTCTTTCGGAGTTTTTAAGCGATTAGTCGGGTGCCACTAATCCTATTTTGTATAAGTGGCTGGATTTCCCACTATCTTGTGACTTATAGTCGCTAGACACCCACTACCCTGAAATTTATAGTGGCTCGACACCCACTCTCCCTACTCGGCTAACCGGTGGTTGGTTGCCGCTGCTAGACCCACACTTTCACATCATCCGGATGGCCATCCGAACGCGGTCAAGCAGAAATAAGTCCAGACAACAACGACATTCGAACAAGTGCTGTCGTGATTCTACCGAATGAGTATGACGGTTTGCAACGAGGACTCCGTCTAGACATATACATCAGGCTTTTTCCCAATCGCAGGGATAGATTCCGGCCTAAACCGGAATCTGGGTTCACACGGATCTTCCGTACCCTAGAGACTACCATGAACACCTCTGCAATACATCTCTTCCCCTCCTGGCTTCTTCCGGACCCTGAAGACTATCAAACACACCTCTGCAATATGCCTTTAGCTCTCCCGGGCACCCTCCTAATGCAAGTCCTAACTGGTTACCTCAAGTTACAAACACAATAACGCTCACTACAATAGAACTTATCCACAACAATACAAACCGCAATGGATTCGTTCCTCACAAAAACGCTCAACTCTAGGATATAGATAAATATATTCAGAGGGTGTTAAAGGGAGATTGACCTACAAACTCTCTTTCACATAAACCCTAGAAACCCTAAGAAACCCTAAGAAACCCTGATTTGCTCAAAACTCCTCATAAAACCACAAATCACGTCGGATTTTATTAGCTAGTTTATAGTTTGTACATGGCAAAGCTTCTCTAACTCAATGTGACCTCAAAATCTCTACAAAAACCTTCAACACCCTAATTGTCTAAGTTGCAAATGTGAGAGAGAGAGAGAGAGAGAGAGAGAGAGAGAGAGAGAGAGAGAGAGTGAGAGAGAGAGAGAGCTCCCAAGCTCCCCCTCCATGTGCACCAAACCCTAACTGAAATCATCCGGCGGATGAACACTCGGTTGGATGAAAGTCATCCAACTACCCAGGTTCATCCGACTGGTGGATGAAACTGGTCAGGACGGAAATCATCCACCTGGCCAAGTTTCATCCGGCCAGTCCACTGGATGAAACACTGTCCAGGACGGAAATCATCCGTCTGGCTAGGTTCATCCATTGGAGAGTTAAAAAACTCATCCGGAGTCCAAAAATGAAAATTACTACCCAGGTCCTCTAATCCTAGTTCTCTGCTTAACATTATCCTATTCTAAACTACATCGATCCTCCGATTTTTTATTTTTTTTTTAGTTGAAGGGCATCTATGACTCCTGGTGTTGCCTTTGAGTATGCCCCCAGCGTGTTTTCTCACCAGCTGCTCCAATTATCAAGCCATCTCCGTGGCCGGGTAAAGATCGTGGATCTCCTCGTCCTCCGTCTCTCCTCAGTCCGTCCGGGTGCCGATACCGTGTCGAAGTCCCAAAATCTCCGCCTTGACACCAACTTCCAAGCTTCACCTCGGAGCTAATATGTGGTCTACCCATGACCGTGTGAACCTCCAATTTATCCGGCAGCAGTACTAGCCGGGTTGTACGCGGTTGCTGGAATTGACTCTGTACATCTTCTAGACCTCCTCCTCCCCGGTCACCATCCATGCTGAGTGAATTGTCTTCTGCTTCCGGTGACTGACATCCGGTGTTGGCCTAGTCGAGTTGTCTTGCGTGCACTTCACTATCCAGTCTTCCCTGGGTGCCCGGGTAGTGATCGGGGATCTCCTTTGTCCTCCGTCCCTCCTGTGGTCTTCCCTTTCCGGGTGCCGATATACTGCCCTGGTCATGCAATCCCGCCAACCATCCATTGTCTTTCCTCTTTTCCGGTTAGCAGTGCATTCCTCTAGTCTAGGCATTGCCTAGTGAGTAGTGTCCGCATCTTGTAGCTGGAATTTTCCTTTGCAATTATTACCTCTTACCATAACATCTTTTAATCTTCTTCTTTATAAGATTTTAAATTTTAAATTTTTTTTTCCCTCCCCTTTGTATTTCTTTTTTAATTTTTAGTTTTTAACTTGAAAGATGTATTTCCGGAAACTTACCTGGTTCGAGTGCACCATCCCCCTCCTAGAGTGGAACAGTCCCCTGGTTTGGGTGGTACGCCGGTGTTGACTGCAGCTGGAAGACTGTCGGGTCTCCAGTGTTCATTAAACATGTTCGGGTATCCGGTCTGGAACCTCCGGGTTGAGTTGAAGCTTGAAGGCCTCCAACCTTCGAGTATCGTTGGGTCTCCGGGTGTCACCGGAAGTGATCGGATGTCCAGGTTGGGACTCCGGGTGGACTGCAGCTGAAAGGCCTTTGAGTCTCCGGGTGTCATTGCTAATGATTGTATGTCCGGGTTGGGACTCCGGGTTGGCGGTAGCTGAAAGCCCTCCGGGTGTCACCAGAAGTGCTTGGATGTCTGGGTTGGGACTTTGGGTTGATGTCAGCTGGAAGGTCTCCGGGTCTCCGGGTGTCACCGGAAGTGTTCGGATGTCCGAGTTGGGACTCCGGGTTGATTTCAGCTGGGAGGTCTCCTGGTCTTCGGGTGTCACTGGAAATAATCGGATGGCCGGGTTGGGACTCCGGGTTGATGCAGCTAGAAGCCTCCGGGTCGCCGGGTGTCATTGGAAGTGATCGGTTGGCCGGGTTAGAACTCCGCGCTGACGGCAGCTGGAAGCCCTCCGGGTGTCACCGGAAGTGCTTGGGTGTCCGGGTTGGGACTCCGGGTTGACGTCAACTGGAAGCCTCCGGGTCGCCGGGTGTCACTAGAAGTGATCAGATGGCCGGTTGGAACTCCGGGCTGGCTGCAGCTGGAAGCCTCCGGGTCGCCAGGTGTCACTTGAAATAATCAGATGGCCGGGTTGGGACTCCGGGCTGGCTGCAGCTAGAAGCCTCCCGGTCGCCAAGTGTCACTAGAAGTGATCAGATCGCCGGGTTGGAATTCCGGGCTGGCTGCAGCTGGAAGCCTCCGCGTCTCAACTCTCCGGGTGTCGTTGAAAGTGCTTGGATGGTTGGATTGGGACTCCGGGCTGGCTGCAGCTGGAAACCTCCTGGTCCCGGGTGTCACCGGAAGTGATCAGATGGCCGGGTTGGAACTCCAGGCTGGCTGTAGCTGGAAGCCTCTGGGTCTCGACTCTCCGGGTTGACTTCAGTCAAAACTACCTCAAAATTGACCTCTAAAAATGTCTCTAAAAGTGCCTCTAAAACGGCTTCTGAAACAGCCTCCAGAACTACCTCGAAAATTGCCTTAAAACGGCCTCTAAAATGGCCTCTAAAACTGCCTCTAAAACTGCCTCTAAAATTGCCGCTAAACGTCTAGAAAGTTCCGCTAAATGTCAAGAAAAGTTCGCTAAACGTCAAGAAAGTTCCGCTAAACGTCTACACCAATTACGAAGGTGTGACCGAGAGCAAAAAAAAATTTTAAATCAATAATTTGAAATGGGAAGGAGGAAAAACTTCCCTCACTACAAGAAAACCAACCCAATGTGACTAGGTTTTATGACTACAGTTGGGCATAAACCAAAATGTGACTAGCACTATTTCTAGTCATTTTGACTTAGTCGCTTCGGACAATCTGACTAGGGGTCATATCGGACACTTCTGGTTCCCAATATTGCGTTCCCACAGTGTTTTGGGACCTCAAAACGGGACCTGCAGTGGGACTTGGGTCCATATGACTCTATATAGTCATATATGTATGACTTCACGTAGTCATCCATATGTAAATAGTGACTGAATGAATGACTATTTCTAGTGAGGTATAAGTCAACATAATACTGGTTTTATCACTACGCATAGTAGTGAGATGGTGACTAAATTGAGTCATTCATTGAGTTGGGAGAACGTGATTCTTTGGAGTCACATCTATTTGGCAACCCCTAGTCACAAATACTCAAATAGCTTCCAAATGGTATGACTAAATGTAGTGAGGTATCAGTTAATACATGATTGTTTTTATCACTGCGCATAGTAATGAGATCTTGCACGCATTGAGTCATACATTGAGTTTGGAGAACAGGACTCTTTGGAGTCACTTCTATTAGACTACCCATAGTCACGAATATTGAAATAGCTTTTGAATGCTATGACGAATTGTAGTGAGATATTAGTGATCACATCAACGGTTTTATCACTACACATAGTATTGTGGTGGTGACTGCATTATGTCATACATAGACTTGGGATAATACGACTCTGTACAGCCACATCGAAGTGACTATACATAGTCTCCAATGCTGAAATCATGAGATGGACATGACTAATTGTAGTGAGGTATTTTGAGAATATAGCAGTGGTTTGAATCTCAGCTGCAACATCATTGCAGTAGTTGAAGGCCTCCCCTGATAGTGAATCCTCTGACATCTTGAGACGTTTTCTTTGTTGAGGTTGGGCTGCTTGCTGCGGACGTAGGCTTGTTGACCTGGGTTTGGGAATTCCAGAACCCGTTGGACCTCGCTTATGCACCTCCCACACAGATGGCTTGGTTGTCGGTGCTCTGCCCTGCACAATGCGTTCAGCGGTAATCACGGTCAATGTTAAGGTTAGTCATTATCGCAGTGCATGTGACTAGGACCAGCCACAAATCCTAAACATACACGGAGTTTGATAGTCATCTATTCAGTTCATGTGATTGAATGCAATCAACAAATTCATTGTCAAACAGGTTCCAAGCACTCAATGAGCCTATGAAATCAACTACTCGATTATCACAAATGGTTTGCATGAAAATCTATTAATTAGCACCACAGGTGAAATGGAGAATCATTCGACACAAAAGTTCAACATAAAACTTCAACACATATTGCTGGCAGACTTGAGCAATCAATCACTCCATTGCAAATGAAGCAAACTGAGGCAATCAATGAAACCTACAGAAAAGGAGTCATGTAACAAGCCACCAAGCAAAAACCAACAAATCAGCCATACATCTTGAGCATGATACGGGTTTGGTAGTCAGAATTCTCATTCATGTGACTATGAGCAGTCATAGACCTTGGAAACATGACTACAATTTCAAGGCAAGCAAATACAAAATCCATACCACACAATCAAACACCTACCATGGCTGCAGTTTCAAGGAAGCAAACATGACTGCATTTTCAAGCAAGCAAACACAAAATCTTAGGCATAGATTCAGAATATAGCAAACAGAATGAATCAAACAGAATGAAGCAAACATGCTGCTGAAGTAGAGCTAAGTTTCAACCATGACTACAGTTCTAGAAAACAAGAATCACGAATAGTAAGAACAACAAGGAGTCATGTAACAAGAACTGGAAGCAAAAACCAGCATCTGTCTTACATCTTGAGCACGATACGATTTCAGTAGTCAGAATTGTTGTTCGTGTGACTACAAGCAGTCATAGACCTCCGGAATATGACTACAATTTCTGGGCAACCATGACGATGTGGCAATCACCCCAATGCGATTTCAAGCATAATGAAGCAAACATGCTACTTAAGATGTCTCGAAGTTCCAACTATGACTACAGTTCCCAAAAAATTAATCACGAACAGGGCTACGTTCCACAAAAATGAATCACAAACAATATGAACGAAATGGAGTTATGTAACAAGCCAAGAAGCAGAAAACAACATCAGTCAAAAAACTTGAGCTTCATACTAGTTTTGTGGTCAGAATTCTTGTTCATGTGACTAAGAGAAGTCACAGACCTTGGAAACATGACTGCAGTTTCAAGGCAAGCAAACACAAAATCCATGCCATAAATTCAAACACCTACTATGAATTCAATTTCTTTGTTGCATCGTTACTGCAGTTTCAAGCAAGGAAACAGAAGATGAGCTACAATTTCAAGCAAATGTTGCAACAGTTTCAAGCTACAGAATATGAGCCACGTATCCTCTACATTAGCACTCTCTCGTGATGTTAAACTTACTCATACTACCCCCAAATGCATCGATCACATGATATTTATTGATCTCATGCTATTTGAGATTGAGCATTCTCTATCATAAAACACACACCAATTCGTGATCTTCATCATTTGCGAGATGTAACATGCAAAACTAGAGAACTAACAAAAAATAGCATCTCCTTGAAAGAAGAATGTAATCTCCAACACATCAATAATGTACAGTACAACAAGGCGCGGGGGTGGCAGCTCTGTACATGAGAGAATGTGCATGCTAGCAGCAGGTAGCACCAGGTTCTGGGTAAATATGATGAGCGAGAAGGAGTCCTGGAACGAGGCAAGAAGCAAAGGAAACCTGGAGGGTATAGATTTGTTAGGCTCCATACTAGTTTTGTAGTCACAAATCTCGTTCATGTGACTATGAGCAGTCACAGAGCTTTGAAAGATGACTAGCGTTGCAGGGCAAGCAAACACCGATTCAAGGTACTTTGATGGAAGCATAAATCCCAACGAATCCAGGTAGTTTGATGTTTGCAAGCGAAAACTGTGCACCCATCAGCATGTTAAAAAATCCCAATACTCAGTTAGTACACTCACCTGAGATTTTTGCTTGCCTCGATGGGGCTTTTGCACTCCTACTGGCGAGACTTCATCATCGCCATTGCCACGCTCGTCATCATTCTCGATGTCAGTGCTCTCCGTTTTCTCCTCTTCGTTGTGCCACTCGTCAGAGCTGCTCTTCACGCTCCTCACGGTTTCCTTTGATTCCTTGCAGAGCGCGTCTTTCTACTTCTTCCCCCGCTTGCGTGACCTTCCAGCTTTCGGTGGTGGTTGTTTAAGTCGCAAACTCCGACGCACCAATTCCCCACCGTCGCTGCAGTTCAAGCAATCAAGAAGTCAGAACAAATTGCGGAGGTTAGGAGGACCACGATTGCGAAGCACCTGGAATGGCTGCACGTCGGATGGCTGTAGGGTTTTGTACGCGATTGCGAGGGGGGAGGTACGCTAACCAATCATCAACGGCCAGTGCATTCAATGGACAAAGTTAGGGTTTAGGGTTTCGTACCCGGGGCAGTTTTCTAGGCTACTGGCGCCGGCGTTGCGAGTGCTCTTCGTCGCGGTCTTCCCCTCTCCTCCCCCCGCTTCGGTGGTTCTCGATTCTCTCAAAGATGCTGCCAATAGCGGGACTCCGAGCTCGTGTAGCTTGAGGGAGTTCTTGCGCAAGTTCTCCTGCCGCAGCCTCTCGTACTCAGGCACTTTGGCCTCCTCGTCTCTCGTAATCCCATCCTCCCGTTCGGAGCCTTCAGATGCGTGGAAAACCTGCTCGCCGGAGGAGGTGTCGCCGTCAGTCGCCGAAGGCGCTTCAACGGCGTTCGTGGGCGTTGCCATCGCTCGAGGCAGCAGCAGCAGTGATGCGTGGGAGCTGTGTGTTCGCCCTTGCAATCGCCATTTTGAAAAACTGAGGTACGATTCCGTCGCCACCGTCAATTCGAATACTTAACCCCTAAAGTCGAAATTGACCAGAAGGTTGTAGAGTTTTCCCATACCTTTAAAATGACACCATTCATGCTTCAAAATTCCTCATACTTTAGGAGATATTCACGGTCAAAGTTTGAAAACACTGTTAGGGCATGCTGAAATCTGCCCAAAACTGCGGTATATGCTCATTTATTCTCAAAATCTGCCCAAAATCAATTAGATCGCAGTAACTTCAAAAATTCACCAAAAATTGAGATTTTACTCTTTTTCGAATTTTGTTTTTCGTACATGTAAAAGAGGTAGTAAAGCATGATCTCACCGTTTGGATTTTCAATCCGATAATTTTGCATGCCTTTTTAATTGTTGAAAATGGGCATTTGTATTTGTATTTCAGCATACCTCCATGTGAAAAATTAAGCATTTCTTTAGGTTTTATAGGTCCTATGAGAGTAAAAGTTATATGGACATATTCCTTACTGACATAGGAACTAGAATTTGAAGAGCCTCATGTCAAATTTCCTTTCAAAATTGGTTTTTTTGGCCCCCAAAACATTAGTTTTCCATTCTACAACAAGGAAAAAATCTTTTTTTTCAACTTTGAACATTACGATCTCACAAATGGAGAGGAATTTGAATCTAAGATTCAATATGCATGTACATGTACAAGTTAGGTACTAGATCTTACGGTTACATACTCGAAAATTTGTCAAAAGTTAAAAATTTTCACCTTGCATTGAAAGAGGGCAGTTTTGAGGGTTTTTGGCAGTTTTGAGGGCTTTCAACTTTGAGAGCATGGGAAATCTGTATGAAAGTTAAGCCTACAAGGCAATTTTGTGCATCTGGAAAGCAAGTGGGAAGATAGAGCAAGTAGGAAGATAGAGCAAGTGGAATCATGATTTTTGGACTCTCTTGCAAATTAGTTACTAATTTTTGAAGGTGTATTTAAAAGTGTTTCTAGAATGGTGCCTTAAATCGACATCCTAGAATGTTGGCGCGCAAACATAGTAGTGTTGAGCAGGGAAGTTATTATGTAAGTGGAGATTATGGACCTACTCCAATTTCACAGCACTCACCTATTAAGCCAACAAGTAGAGGACTTCAAAATCATCTTATTGACATATATGACTACTACTAGTCAGGTTATTTACTACATGACTGCGTGTAGTCACCCAAACCAACCCTCTTACTACAATAAGTCATACATAAACCAATTACCCTTACCATATGACTACATTACTATGACTACACATAGTAAGCACTCATAGCATGACTCTGGGAACCAGGCAGGAGAACATATGTCCCGTTCCCGTAGCCGTTCCCATCCAGGTCCTCAAAAATATGACTACATATATGACTAGTGCATGACTGGACCCTCTTAGGACTGATTTTAGACTAAACCAATGACTGAGGTGACTACGCAGCCATATGCGCTTAGTCACATCCAGTCACATTGGGCTGGTTTTCTTGTAGTGCTTGGAGATGTGTTGTTTGTCGCCGACTGTTGCCGGCTCCTGATTAGCTGCTGCCCGGCCGACTTCAGCTCCTGGTCACCTCCACCTCCTACTCCTGGGCACAGTAGGCGGGCTGGACTGCTGCCTGGACATGGCCTGGGCTGCAGCTAGGACTAGTCATGGACTGCTGGCTGGGACTGGTCCTGGGCTACTGCTTGGATTGCTCCGGGACTGCTGGCTGCCAGCTCCAAGACGCCAGAAACCCTAATTTTGCATTTTCTTCAAAAATTACAAATGTTGGGATTTTTACAAAAACCCACAAAACCCTGGTAGTGCATTGTATAGAGAAGCACTCTAATCCTAACATGCAACTCAAAAACCTTCAAAAATTTCAAAAAACAAGCCTCAAACCCTAGATCTAGATCTCAAAGCTTCAAACCCTAGTTGCCACCTTGTAGCAAGAGCCACATGATTCGAACTTGTGCATGGACACCAATGTTAAAGGGAGATTGACCTACAAACTCCCTTTCACATAAATCCTAGAAACCCTAAGAAACCCTAAGAAACCCTGATTTGCTCAAAACTCCTCATAAAACCACAAATCACGTCGGATTTTATTGGTTAGTTTATAGTTTGTACATGGCAAAGCCTCTCTAACTCAATGTGACCTCAAAACCTCTACAAAAACCTTCAAAACCCTAATTGTCTAAGCTCTAGCTCTAAGTTGCAAATGTGAGAGAGAGAGAGTGAGAGAGAGAGAGCTCCCAAGCTCCCCCTCCATGTGCACCAAATCCTAACTGAAATCATCCGGCGGATGAACACTGGGCTGGATGAAAGTCATCCAACTGCCCAGGTTCATCCGACTGGTGGATGAAACTGGTCAGGACGGAAATCATCCACCTGGCCAGGTTTCATCCGGCCAGTCCACTGGATGAAATACTGTCTAGGACGGAAATCATCCGTCTGGCCAGGTTCATCCACTGGAGAGTTAAAAAACTCATCCGAAGTCCAAAAATGAAAATTACTACCCAGGTCCTCTAATCCTAGTTCTCCGCTTAATAGAGGCTAAGACGTCTTCTGCGAGAGTAAACAAGATGATGAGCCTCCTAAGATTCATCCTTTAAGTACTAACTAAGTTCCTAACCTCAGCTCCATCTTATCCGCGGGGAATCCATAAAATCTTGTCCTAAAAGTCTTATCCCTAAAAATCCGGAATTCAAATCTCATATCCAAAATTTATGGATCTCAAATCCGGAATCTGGAAATCCGGAAATCCCTAAAATCCGGAAATTCCCTGAAGCCCGGAAATTCCCTGAAGTTCGGAAATGCTTTCCGGACTCAAAATTTTCTAGACTTACGCATCCCGGATGCAAACTTCCCTTAATCTCTTTTGTTAGTAGCCGGGTGCAATCCCGAGCCCCATCGTTAAACGCTATTAATTCAAAAGGGACTAGGGATTTCCTAATACTACTCCTAACTATGGTGTCTTCTTATTCATACGCCTAAGTGATTCCTCTATCTCCTTCCCGGCGTCTGTCTTTTCCGGAGTCTCCTCCGACTGTTGAATTCCGGATCCAGAAACCGCTGCTCGAGATTCTTCAGCTGGTGGTGTTGTTGTCAACTTCCCTGCGGATTAGATCTGCTTTCCCATGAGGTTTCGGAAGCTCCTTGTCGAACTGGCAACTTCCTCGATACACCGTCTCGAGGCTGGGGAAGTCGACCTTCGGAGGATAGTTGATGGCGGTGTAGATGAGCGCTCGAACACCAAAAGGGTTTCCTACATGAGGATCTCGTCTTAGAGTTGTCCTGACGAACAAACAACTGCCGGATGAGGTCCGTTTCATGATGACAGTTCCGGATTCCGGATCACCCCTGAAATAGTCCGGATTTCTCCGGACGACCGCAGTAATACTAAGTACTCTAATAGCACTGTTTAAGGATTTCAGTTGGACCTAGATTCTTTATTTCCTATTTCTACCTATTTGCGTCCTACTATAATATTCTATTTACTAATCTTTTATTAATTTTTATATCTAGCCGGATTTTAATACTATATCCGAAACTGTGTGGGAACGGATTCCCACACTACCCTGCAAAACTAGATCCTCTAAAGGTGGAAATGGCATGTAGAGAGTGCACTAAAGTCAATAGCTATCCTCAAAAAGTAGATCTACAAATGGACAAAATGGCATCAAGATCCTAAAATCAAGGGTAGCCTAGTCACCGGCGGATTACTGGTAGATCGGTAAACCGGAAGGCTTCCGGTCCGGGACCGGTAAACCATTCCCCAACAAAAGTAAGTAGCCAGAGAAATCACTCAAGTGGTAGCGACCGCGTGTACAATGGGGCCCCATCGACATCACTACTCTCACGCTAGTCTTTAAATTTAGCAACTTCAACAGCATTTCATCAACCGGTGGATAAATCAACAATAAACACATAATATGTAACAAAGGCTCAACCGGAAGACTCATCCGGTTGATCCAAGGAGGGATTGTCAAGAAGGTTGGAAGGACCTACATAGTCAAGAGAATCCACTGAAAGGTTGGTTGTCCCATCCAGGAGGCCTACCGGTAGATTGGGAGTATCCACCGGTAGGTGAGATGTGTCTATAGATACACGAGGGGCCTCCATGAGATCGAAGAGTATGGCCACTAAAGACTCCACCAAGGAATCCGGTGGTGAGAAAGGGAGGCCAACCGGTTCCTTTCCGGTAGGTTTTACCAAGAGGCCTTGTTTCTTCTCGTAAACTTTCACACTCCACTCCTTGGAGGATGGAAATCCACCCAACTCATGGGAGTTTGAGTGGATGGGTCATTCTCTTCTGAAAAGGGATATTTTTTATAAACAAATTTTATCTTCTTCCGGGTGGACTTCGGGCTTGCAATAGTATGGTGGTACTAGGTTGACCGGCAAGCAACTTGGTCAATGTCACAATAGTCTCTTGGGACGTGGTCTTTGAGTCATGGAGCTCCTTAAAGGTGGCCCGGAGATCCCTCTTCATCTTCGTCACTAGGTCCAGATTCTCTCAGGCCGTAAGCAAGTTGTCACGGTTGTCTTCCACTACAAAAAAATTTTGGAGAACCCTATGGAGACTCCTTGCTTTCATTAGCTCCATCTCCATTTCTTGGACATCTTAGGTCACGTCCCGGGAGAACTTGGCTATGTTCTCCACGGGGGTGAGTTTCTTGGATGCTCCGGGTGGTGGTGGTGGTGGTGGTTTCTCTCAGTGAGTCCGGGAGGTCTTTCCCTCACTTGAGATTGCTTGAGATAACGAGGCTTCCCGTGGAGTTGCCGATAACGCCAACCAGGACTCCGGGCGTTGAAGAGGAGCCCGGGAAGAGTGATCTTAAGGAGCCAATCCTTGTCTCCACATCTTCTTCTCTTCCGGCTCCAGAAAATGGTGATGCTCATATAAATGCATGAGATATGGAGTCAAGAAAGTCTTGGTGCATCTACCTAGTTGAATTGCCGGAGTTGAGGCAAAATTGCCTCAACCAACAAAGACCCCTAATCTAGGTAGGATTCCTCAAAAAACGCTTGGATGTAGGTTGTAGCTAATCGGGCCGTGACTCTTTCATGTCGGTTGGGATGGAGGATTGGCTTTAAAAACTCAACCAGCCTCCTCAACCTGTGATTCGTGAACTGGTCACTCTGATAGCACTCTGACACATTGTAAGGGCTCGGTATATGTTCTTGAAGCAGCTCCCGGTTGACTTCGGGTATCCACCCCTCCTCTTGACGAAGAGAGTACACTTTGCGCCATATCTCCGTGGTCAAAGATGGTGATTGGCCCGGTAGACTCCCCGGGGCGTCCCGAGAGGCTGCAAGTCCGGCACCGCACGTCTTCTCTGGAAGACCCATGACTTCTCGTAGAGTCCTCTGCACTCCATCCGGATGAGGTCCTTCTCCAACTATTCACCTTTCATAGTCCCCTCCCACTTGTTTGGGTCAACCTTCAAAAAGCGTAAGCGACACCGGTAGAGCCATGTTGTCCAGGATGGAAAAACTTTGTGAAGTGCCTGTACTTCCACGAATCTCCCTATTAACTTATGACAAACTCCGGTCCGGCCCAGAAAACATAAGTACACCGGACAACCCAACTACTTTCTTCGAAAAAATTTACTAGACTAACGTGGATGTAGATATTGCTCGTATCTAGTAACAGTACAAATAAAACAACATTACAATTGACCACTTTGAAGATGTGACTTGGGAAAAAAAAAGTTGGAAGAGGGTTTTCCGGTTGACTGGGAAGATCGGGAAAAAGATAGAAAAATTAGGCAAGACCTAGAGATGAAGAGGGAGTGGAGAAAACATAAAGAATACCTTTGCCACAAAGCCGGGACAATAGTAAACCAACGGTGGGATACTAGAATAGTCTTGCAAGTGCAAGAAACTAAGACCTAGGACATACAAGGTCTAGAAAAAGTCTATCAGTAGACTTTTCTCTAGACTGCAGAGGAAGTATTTGGAGGTCACCCCGGTAGAAAAAGAGAGAAAAATACTTAATTAACAAAGAAGTTTGCATAAACAAGAGAAAGCCAATGTGGAGAAAAAATCATCTTTTTCCCCAACTTATTGCCACCTCCTTGTTGCATCCGCAACCTCCTTCAAATCTTAGTCTTGTCTCTTGGATCTTCTCGCCACAGCCACGAACCTCCTTGCACCACCTCCACGCTCAGAAATCTCCATCAGCTTATCAAAAAGGCTCCTCCATGACCAAACCCTAGTTTGATGCTTCAAATCCTAGGTGCCACCAATCTCCTCCAAAACCCTAGCTTGCGTGCACCTCCTCCACCTCCTCCAAGGCATTTAAAGCTTCCTTGAAAAGCCTCTTGAAAGCCTCCTCAACTACCTTGAAGTCTTCAAAAATCTCCTTCAAAAACTTCTTCTTCCTGAACTAAACCTTGTTGCACCACCTCATTTTCATAAGAGCCCAAATCCCCAAAAAGAAAGAGAAAGATAGAGATAGAGATATGGAAAAATTTTAGAATGGGAGGGAGAGATTGGAGAAAGGGGAAAATTTAGAGAGTGAGGGAGAAAATCGGGAGAGAGGGAGAAGTGGAAGGAGAGAGAGGTCGGAGAAGGAGCTGCGGAGGAGGGTTTGGGTCAGAGGGAGGGTGAGCCCGGTGGCATGGAGTCGGTTGGGGTCGGATTTCTGTCTCTGGCCCCAGGCTTGGAGGTGCTGGGGCCTCGGCCTAATGCTTGAGTCGGCGCCAGTACTCGGGTCCACTAAGACCCAGCTCGGTGGGCCCGTGATCCGGCCCCTGCAAGGTAGATACGCGGATGGTACCTGGACTGCCCCTAGGTCCCCGTAGTATTTTTTAATTTTATTTTATTTATTTTATACTTTTTATTTATTTCATTTATATATATATATATATATTATTATCCTTTTATATATTTTTGTTTCATATAACTAAATTCTTATTCTCTTTTAAATAAGAATTTGAGAGTTATAATAACAAAACAACAACAACAAAAAAAACTAACACTTAAACTTAATTCCTAAGTAGTTTAACTACCTATTCTAAACAATTAAAACTAGAGGTACAACTATTAACTACCCTTCTAAACTTGACTAATTAATTTAGGGCTAAGCGGTGATTTTAGGACATACATCTCAGAATTTCTTCCGCGACTTTTATATTTGTTTCCCAGGGATAAAACTAGTGAGTTTAAGACTCTGTTTTATCACCACTATAAACCTAATTAACTAATTAAGCATTTTTTGATTTCCACTATTTGCTAGCTAATCTAATTCTACACAACACTAACTACTTTTCTAGATATTTGAGACAATAAAACATAGTTTAACTTATATTTTAGGTAGGGGCAACCAAGTGGGAGTTTCAGACTTTCACATAGTCCCTTCTCCATCTGTAAGCGTCCTTATGAACACTCATTCAACATCCGCCGGGTAATAAAGTTTTACCTGAGAACTAATTGTCTGGGTACCCAAAGGAGTCCCGTCTAATTGTTCCAATTGTAAGCTCCCATTTTCAAAGATTTAAATGACTCTAGAAGGATCCATCCACCAGGTTTGAAGCTTACTTGAAAAATATTTGTGCTTCTGTCAAACAAAAGCACTAACTTGCCTTCCCGGATTCTGGTTTCTTGGGGTAGCTTCCGATCAAAGTCCTCCTTTCTCCGGTCTTGAGTTAAGGTTGTCCGGTCCAAAGAGTCTCTTCAGTGCTCCTCCAGTTGGTCAATTTGTGATAGCTGATCCTCAAGGTCTTCTGTCCGGTCTCCAAATTCTTGGGCCATCACCCGATAAGTCTCCACATCCAACTCAATTTTCTGCAACACATCCATTCCATACACGAGGAAGTAGGGAGTTCGCCCGGTAAGCTTCTTTCAAGTGGTGTTGTAGGCATAAACCACCAAATGGAGCTTCGTGTCCCAATCAATCTTGTGCGTCGACACCACCTTGTTCAAGATATTCCCTACAATTCCATTGGTTCTCTTTGTCAAACCGTTTGCCTTTAGGTTGTATGGCATTGTCTTCCGGTGCTTGATGTAATAGCCCTTGATAATCTGCTCAATGGTGTCGTTCAAGAAGTGGGTACCCCGGTCACTAACCAACTCCTAAGGATATCCAAACCTCATCAAAATCTGCTAAAATAGGAACGTGGCGGCAGTGGCAGCATCATTCCTCTTAGTGGCTCTAGCTTCCACCCACTTGGTAAAATAGTTCGTAGCCAGGCCTATATACCGGTTTCTACCAAAATCTACCGGTGCAATGAGACCAATGAAATGGATACCCCACTTGGAAAAAGGTGCCAATGGAACTATGGGTGTGAGAGGCCAGCGATGCCGGAATAATGGAATTTTGGTTCGTTGGCATCCGTCACAACTATGCACCGATTCATTAAAATCTTTATTCAAATGAGGCCACCAATATCCGGCCTCTCGGATACGCGCCATGGTGCTCACCGCCGCAAAATGTCCTCCGGCCGGTCTTTTGTGCAATGCTCAAATGACCGGTCTCCGCTACTCCGGTTCCAAGCACCGGCAAAGCTTGTCGTCGGCTCCCATTAAAAAAAAACCCCTCTTATTAGAGAGTATGGCGCCACTTGGTGTTGAAAAACACTATTTTCCTCTCGGTTGAGGTGGGCCGGGTATCTTTCGGTTTGAAGGTATTCTATAATCTGTTGAAAGTCAAAACTTCCGGTCCCTACAACTAGGTATACCAGAACATCTCTTTCAAGCTCAAGGAGGCTGGTCTCTGGGACCTCCAGGAACTCATTCGGGAACTCTACAGGCAAAATAGTAGAACTTTCTAGGCCTCTTTGCCTAGGAAAGATAATCTGCATTGCAATTAGACTTCCCGGATTTTACTACAACGACGTAATCGAACTCTTATAGTAATAGAATCCACTTAGGAAGTCTTCCCAACAAATTTGGTTTGTTTACTAGGTATTTCAAGGCATCATGATAAGTGTGGAAAATCACCCCATATCCTAGTAGATAGTGCAAGAATTTCTTACAAGCGTAGATCACTGCCAGAGCTTCTCATCCTGTTGTCGTGTAGTTCTTCTCTGCCGGACTCATTTGCCGGCTGGCGTAGTAAATTCGATGCTCCGGACCCTCCTCATGTGCTTGCCAAAGTATGACTCCCAAACCCCGCCCAGAGGCATCCAAAGTCATGTGAAACGGCTTACTCCAATCCAAAGGCGCTAGAATGGGGGCGATTGCCAACCTCTTCTTGACATCCTCGAAAGCTTGTTGCCTAAACTCCGTCCACATATACTCAACTTCTTTCTTTAGTAGTTTAGTTAGTGGAGAAGCTAGCCTGGCAAAAATGACAATAAATCTTCGATAATACCCCACACATCCTAGAAATCCTCTAATCTCCCGGACACTCTTAGGAGGAAGCAAGGCTATTATTGCCTTAGCTTTGTCAAGGTTTACTTCTAAGCCACGTTTTCTCACGGCATGACCTAGTAGCAAACCTCTCATCATTCCAAAGAAACACTTACCGGATGAAGCTTCAAATTCCTTTCCCGGCATCTCTGAAATGTCTTCCGAAGGTAGGTCAAGTGATCTACCCACTGGCTAAAAACTGCGGAGTCATCCATGAAGACTTCTAGAAAATGCTTCAAAATGTCCTGGAAAATCTCAGTCATGAATCATGAAAACTAGAGGAGGATGAAACCGGGTGAGGGGTGTCGGGCGGGCAAGCGGCTACGTCTGGCCAACATGGCGGAGAGGGTACGTGGCAAGCTTGGCCACCGTGGCGGGCAGGTGATGTGGCGAGGGCATTGTGGCGGGGCGACACTGTGGCGGGCCGGGAATGGGTCCAGGGCTAGAGGGCTAGGGTTGGGCGACCAACTAACCAACTCAACAAGCCTTGGGTTTGGACCAATGCCTGACTAGGCTAAATAAGGAGATCCCAACCAGGGTTGATTTTTCACAAAGTTTTAACCCGTCCATGTCCAAAAACCTTGAATTGAAAGGCAAAAAAAATTGCAAGCCGTCCCAAAACCGGTAATCTCAAAACCAACCCGTCCATGGAAAGGTTAAAAAAAAAACAACCCGTCCCTAAACCGGTTCAAAAAAGAAATACCCATCCCGTATGTTTATAAAAAAAATTATATTAGTGAAAAACCAAAAAAAAACACAAAAAAGGAATAGGCAGAGCCTGCAGGCGGCAGCTGCAGAGCCTAGCCGTTGCAGAGCTTGGTTTGGCCCGGTTCTGAAGCCTGGCCCGGCCAAGCTCTATAGCTCAGGTCGAGGTTGAGGCTGCACAGGCTGCACAAACTGCGAGGCTGCACAGGCTGCAGAAACTACGAGGTTCAATTTTTCGATCATTTTTTTGGGTCCAGCTCTTGTACAGCTCAGTGGTGCGTTTTCAGCCTGGTTGTGATTTTTCGAGGTGGACTAAAGCTTCATGACCTAGGTATGTTTGTTTACTTTGATATTTCTTATTTTTTTCAAGTGATAGAGAAGTAATGTATACAAGAAATCAACATAGACTCTAGGTTTAGGGTAAGTCACACATTTAGGGTTTTTGTATTTCATGTGTGTGGTGATTGATCTGTTTTGAATATGTATTGCAGTTATGTCTTTGCTAGTGTCTGGAGTACCCAGGCAAAGGAGAGATGCCCGGCAACAGAGCATTCTCCATATGTTTAGGGCATCTTCTTCTTCTCAAACTTTGAGTGATGGGAGGAATGAAGTGCTTGAGTTGTCAGAATCTTCTATTAGGGGTTCTCCACGTGGTATTCCTGATGTTGAGGTAGAGCAAGGTGGCGTTCAAGGTCATGATCAGATCAGAGAGGACATTGAGATGGCGGAAGAGAATGAGATAGGGGAGGACAATGATTTTGATGATAGTGCACATGAGGAGGATAGTGTAGGAGTACAGGTTCCAGCTCATGGTGGTGGAGGGCGGCCTCCAAGAAAGAGGAAGTTTATGCCCGTATGGCGTCAGGGAAGGCCCTGGTTGATGCACATTGCTCTCCCTAGACAGATGCCCTACATGAAGTGTGCAGCATGTGAAGCAGCTGGTCAAAACTCACGATGGGGGACCAGAGGAGACAGTTGTGAGTCATTGCAACTTTCAGCTGTGAAGGAGCATGAAGGATCAACCCTTCATGCTCATACCATGCTCGGGTGGAGACCAGTGAGAGATAACCCTGAGGCACTTGCCATGGCTAGACATGTGGTAAATGCTATTGATGCAGAGAGTGCTAGAATTGTTTGTTGTATGAAGATTTCATACCATTTGGTAGTTAATGATAGAGCTATCAACCAGTATGAGGATATGTGTCAGATAATTAGACACCTCAGGGCTCCAGACATGCCTGTCAATGATGAGTACGGTGCTTACACTAGTAGACAATCTGCATATGATTTTTTGTGGGCCATTTCACAGCATTTGAGGGATGTTGATCTTTTAGAAATTAGAGATTCACCGGTGATCTCTCTTCTTGTAGATGAATCAACCGATCGTAGTCTAGAGCAGTATTTGATTGTGTATGTTTGCAGTCTATCTTGTGGTGGCTTAGGCCCTCCACGTATGCAGTATGTTGGTTTGTCTGGTGTTCCACGAGCCACAGGAGAGGTATTCTATAGGAATGTGGTGGATTTATTGGAGGAGTTGCAGTGGCCTCTTGACAAATTAGTGGCTTTAGCTACTGATGGAGCGGCTTCTATGACTGGGGTGAGACAAGGACTAGCAGGCAGACTTCGGGCAGATGTACCAACACTTGTTAATGTGCATTGCATTGCACATAGGTGAGTCTTTAATTTTAAGTTTTTTTTTAATGAATTTCATTATTTTCTAGAATGTAATATATTCACTAATTAATTCCCGTGTTTGTTTAGAGATGCACTGGCAAGCAGCGATGCAGTTGAGGCATCACCAGAGCTATAGGTTTTGGATGATTTCTCCAACTTTGCATACACGTGGGTGGGCAGGTCATCATTGCGGCGGACACAGCTTGATCAGTTGATGCTGGAGTTTGCGATGGATCCATTGGTTGTTCTCCACATACATGGAGTTCGATGGTTATCCCGTGGACAAGTGATGCAACGGATTTTGGATTGTATAACCTCGTTTCTGGAGCTTTTCCGTGATGAAGAAGCAATGTGGTATCGTAAATTCACATCCTTTCAGTTTCAATTCCTTCTACGGTTACTTGTGGACATTCTTATTGAGTTGAATAAACTCAATAAGCTATTTCAGAGTGACCATGTGGATATTACTCAGATTGGAGGTCATTTAAATATTTGTGTCACAGTATTGAGTAGACGTTTTCTAGTAGCTAGAGGTGCAGCATTTGGAAGAGGTTCAAGGGCATTCTGGCCATTTTTGGAGACATGTGCAACTTCTATGGAGATGGGGTATCCAGTTGCAGATGGTGGCCTGAGAACCTATCCAATGCATTTGGAGAGTGTTACTGGGAGAGCCGGTACTATTGAGGAGTGCAAACTCATTGGGGCAGAGTATGTGCAGAGGGTGGAGGATGCATTGAATAACAGGTTTCCAGACTTAGGCATCTTCAATGCATGCAAGCTCTTCAGCCCCAATATCTATCCTGCAAATGATGATGAGAGAACTTGTATTACTGAAGAGTGGTTGGAGAGGTTGTTTGTGAAGTTCCAGAGTTCTGAAGAAGAACAAGATCGGTGTCGAGGTGAGTGCTTGGAGATGATAGAGACCATGAGAGAGATGATCCCAAATAAGTCTTTATTTGAAGCATGGGAGTTTGCAGGTACAACTCCAGAGTGGTCCATCAATTAATTTTGTTTGAGTAACTTGTGGAGGAGAGTTATGGTGATTCCTGTGAGCACTGCAATATGTGAGAGGGGTTTTTCCAAACAAAACCTGATCAAGAGTCATCCCCATACTAGGTTGAAGTTGGAGGCTTTAGATGCTTTGATGCGCATTTCATGTGCAAATATTCCAGTTGAAAACATCAATTGGAATGCAATGATGCTTGTCTGGAGAAATATGAAGGATAGTAGAATTCATCCACTTGTTTGAATGGTAAGTTCTTTTTTTTTTGTAAAAATTGAACATGTTTATATTAACTAAATTTTTATACAATTGCTTAGTTTACCTTCAATTTAAATCTTTGACATTGTGTTCTAAATATTGTGGTTGATGAATCAATGTGTGCAGGTGAATCCAGCCTTTTGAAGATTGGTATTTTGATTTGGTATTAGTGGTTTGACTCCATTATGTTTACATTCACATGTCATATATGACATAATGTAATTGATATTTGCATCATTCATTTTTTTGGGAAAAAATTGTCAAAAAAAAAAATATTTTTAGAACCCGTCCAAAGTGAATTTGACACGTCCAAAAACCGGTTCATTTTCAGAGAACCCGTCCACTGGAAATGTTTTTTTTTTCAGAACATGTCCCGGGACATGTTAGGGACCTTGTGAAAAATCACCACTGATCCCAACTACACCTGCTATAACTAATATGAAGTTCCTCCAACAACCTCATCATAGTTCAACCAAACTAAGTATGGACCAGATCCGTCCACCAAATCAAAGCCACTACTCGGTCGAATTTGTTCTTATTATAACTCCAACACCTCCGCCGATTCGCTGCACTACAAATATCATTATTGATGATGATCCACGCTGACTGATCACAGCGAATGAAAGAGCTCAAGTCTTTATGCTTCGGACAGCATCATTGCCTCTGGTCAAAAAATTGCACTGATACGAGCATATCAAAGACCTTTCCAAACTTAATCGAGATTGCTTGATAGAATGACACTTGGGATCCAAAGTTGCTGGTCAGTAAACCCGAGAGCAAGTACTTGTATGATTTTCTTCAGTTCCGACGCCCACGCAAGATTTCACTTAATCCCTAAAGGACTGGGCGTTGTGCTTTATTAAAACCACCCCAAAATTGCTTCTTTGAGATGAGATGTTATTAGATTTACTCAAATGTTTCTTTTTTAATTTCAACTGTTGGATCTTCAAGTTAACCCCTAAAGGATCAGGCCTTATGCTTCACCAAAACTACCCCAAAACTATCATTTTGAGATGAGATATTGTTAGACTAATTCAAACAAGTTTTACTAATTTCAACCATTGGATCTTTAAGCTAACTACTAAAAGAAGACACCCTAAATTTTTTGTAAGCTTTGACCGTAGAGATCAAAAGATAATTACATTTGAAGAGTGCAAAATAGTTTTTTTCTGTTGTGCCCGGATTTGTTCAACTTCCATTGACTCAAGATAATGGCATATTTTTCCATTACACATTGCATAAACTCAATGGATTTATGTTCTACCTTGTGTGAAGTCATTGCACACCAAAAATAACAAGTAATGGAGGTGTTTATAATTAATAAAATGGTCCTGCAACGATTAGGTTGTAGAAAGTGGCAATCACCTACCGCCGGGTACAGGGATAATCAACTAGTGGATTGAATATTAGATGACCAAATAGCTTATGCAGCAACTGGTTGGTTTTTGCACCATACCTTGATCAAAAGGGAAGATATGAACCCTTATTGGTGTCCTGTGAAGCTTGACGCTGCAATCATAGTGGGGCTGAAGAAATTTGATTATCACCACGCTGTAATAGAATTATTTACTTATTTCCTAGCAGGAAATGTCTTCGAGTGGGCCTTGGCTTGGGAGAAGGACTACAAGAAGGGTTTGGTTCAAATTGCTCTTGTTATCATGATTCAAAGCGAGGATCCATGCAATCCATTTGTGCTATTGACGAGGTACCTTGAGGTGTTGGATCTGAAGCAAATTAAGAAGTTCAAATTATTTCTTCTTGACATCAGTAAGTTTGTGCTTAGTACACGATGTTGTAGGGTCTGACTTTATTATACAATCTTCAATTTTGAACACAAGACACTACTCAATTGTTCTAGATTTTTGGCTTCCAAGTCTTGTATATGGGACCAGATCCTCCCATTGTTGCGTCAAACTCGGCCGAACTTTTGGCTGAGAGGGACAGTTCAAACTTAAATAAAAGAAAGCACAATTTGCCAAGACCTACAAAGACATGGAAGAGGCCATCAATAACCGCTAGTGCTTTTGAGGGCAAGCCTTCAAAGAAGAAACCTTAGTAGAAGAAGTCGGATTTGAAGGAAGACAAACTGACTCTGGCCAAGGCTGTGGCCTTGTCGCACACAACGGTGACGAAGTACTTGCCAAAAAATCTGCAACAAGTAAAGGCGCTGTACAAGAAGGCGTTTGCGGAATTGCACATATTTTATAGGCACCCAATGAAGGAGGCCGATAATAAGATCAATGTGATTGTCGGTATTGATTGCTTGCATAGAGCTCTTGCCAAAAAGGTGGTGAATCGTCCACTTCATTAGCTTTGAGTTGCTAAACTCGTTGACTAGAAGAAGACCATGCCTTCCTTCTAGGCATCATTGTAGCATCTATACGTGATGCCAATTAGGAAACCTCCTCGTGAGGTGGATGACAATGACCTAAAATGTAGGCCCGTAGTATACTTTGAACAGAAACCAACAAAAGAATACATCTGCATACATACCGACTACATCATTGGAGGCCAACACCGTGTTGCTATGCACAAGGTTCTCATAAATGAAGGAAGACACAATCTTAGAGACGCTCAAGATGCATAAAAATTTGTGGTCACCATTGTGTCGGAAAAACCATCAAATTTTGGAAGCCTAGTATATTATTCTAGGGTACTCAACCAAGACCTTGCCGGCAACCGGACTAAGAATAATTACCTTGCCCAACTAGCAACCGCGCAGGATTGTCTACATAGACGGACAGGGGCCCAAAGACAACGAACGGACGAATAGTTGGAGGGATGGACAAGACAAACAACACTTTTTGGCAAACAATTGCGTGTAAAAAAATTACAAACCCTAAATCGAATTTATAACTTATTCCCTCGTGAAATACGTGTCCCGACACATCAGACCGCTTTCCACATCACGTCATAGGGCCAGGCATTATTTATTTCAATGTGGTACTTTCATAAATGGGCACTCTCAACTCCAAATATATATTTTAAGCAACGGCCCTATTGTACCATGCAATCACCACACCACTAAATGTAGTTTTAACTTATAGTACCCTCGTGTCCATCATCTCTTAATCATCTGAGTTCTCTGATTCTTCATTGTGTTTCCTCTTTTGATTTGATCGGCAAACATTGTGGGGAACAAAGAGCCCACAAAGCACAACAATATTGTCGCTAGGTACATCATCGCAATCTTCATCGTTTGCATCATCGCCTAATGATGGGAAGTTCTTCGCTAGATTTTCCAAGACAAGTGCCAAATACTCCTCTATCTCCGAGGCCAAGTTCCGTAATTGTAGCTCGGCTCTAGTAGTTGATGCGGCGTTTACAAGTCGTTTTACCCCGGATATTCTTCCCTTTGTCTGTTATTCCATCCATGTTTTTAGAGCGATTGCCTTTGGCTCCAATGACTCTCCGAGGTTCCGCTTCGCCAAGGTCTCGTGAAGAAAGACAGAGTACCATTGTTCTTGCCCCTCCGTGTCCCTAAATGGCTGCTCATACTGAAGGACCCAACCCGCGCAAAGAGAAGTTGTGGAGTTAGTATTGCGCGCAAAGGGAAGTTGTTGTGTTAACTCTATTAAGTATAGCTTCGGTTCACGCCACCTTTTGGACCAAGTGCGCTATGGTAGACGGGTGGCCGTTCTATGGTTGAGGAGGTCTTTTTCTTTACACTTAATAGACTTCTTCCAACCGAAGCTATACTTTGAGCACGTGGCCGCCAAAATAAATCTTGGAGTCACATGTCTTCCTCTGAGTCCGGTTCTATTGCTTTAGGTTTAATTTGAGTGCTTCTCACAACTTCAAGAGATCCCATGGTGGCCATTGGCTCATGGGATTCATTATTGTATCCATCACTGCTCACTTTGTTTCCATTGTAAGGAAATGCACTGTGCGCTAAAATGCCAATGCCATGATTGTTGAAATCAGGGCCATAGTCAGCAGAGGGGGCTTCAGGCACTAGAGCTCTTTGAGATGGGAGAGTGATTCTCCAAAATGTTGTCATCTTGATCAAGATTGCTCCTCAATGCCGACCCAGCTTCCTCTACCCTAGCTTCTTGGTGTAACCACAATTTCACCACCCCTTTATTGCATTATGTAGTCAAGTGACGAGTTCGGGTTCACATCATATCACCTAGATTCATGGTTGACTGTTCCATGGAGTGCAACCTCATTCATACTTATGGATTCGGACTAGTTTTAATTTCCTTAAAGGGGTAAATTACCTAAATAATTAACTTACAGCCAACCACCACCATTTCTCTTTCTCCCACTTAGAGATTTCTTCTCTTCTATTTGTTATTTTTATTTTTGTAATATCTATTTCGTCTTTTTGTTTGTTTCTTTTGCCTCCTACTCGATTATAGTTAGTGTTATGCCCCAACCACAACCTTTGCTGACAATGATCTACGCACTATGACATAGCATCAGTGTCCCGACAACTCACACAAGTTACAACCAATCCATAGATTCAATGAACACCCCATCACATTAAGTTTAGAGGCTTAAACCACATGTGCATCCTAAGGTGAAAAATTCATTCACAATTAGGTGACCCACGTGCACAATGCACTACAAAGACAACTCAAAGATCGCACTACAATTAGGGGTTGGATTGGTGGAAGTCAAGTGCCTTCAGATTTGATGCTTTCCCTAGTTTGGCAGCGCTTCCGCACCGTCAAAAGAAGACCGTGGTCAACCCAAATCCACGTCACGCACGAGAGTAGCACCGATAATCTGCAATCACGTACACCAACACATGGGAGCACACCGCACTTCGGATTTTCACGAATGGGGAATGGATCCTCAACGTGAGTGAACTGGTGTTTGCAACAACCTTCCTCCAGAAATTCACGTGCCATTCACAGACCTCAGCCGCTGAGAGACCGGAACAATTGGTCGGTGTCATCCCCTGCTCGTCGGCCTGAACTCCTCCCACCAGCCAGACCCCGCCCACAATGCGGAGGCACAATCGCTGCTCCGAGACTCCGTACACAACACCCCAACGCGAGCACACAGATAGCCCGAGCGCACACAGAGTTCCCAACGAGAATGCACGCACCGATTCGTTCCGCGCGCCCACCAATCCACCGCACGCGACTCACCACTCCGCACACAACCACAGACACAAGCTCACACTCCCTCCACGTGCAACTTCGTTGTCCTTTAGCCTTCTCCACACCAGCCTGCACACCTTCTAAATGGCAACAAAAATCGGCAGGCACACACACTCTAGCAGCTCTTGCCGATCAAAGTTTCTTCTTGCTCCCAACCGCAGTCGTCCTTCCCCTAGCGATCGCGCTCGTCTCCGCACTCGCCAATCCACTCCACAATTGTCCGCAATCCACACACCCTCGCTGGTTGCAACGCGATCAGAACACGGAGCCGACACAGTTTCCCGCCGCGCGTCCACCGAGAAGAACTTGACTTCCTCCTCCACCGTGGACAAGGACCGGCGCAATGAACACGCAGCTGAACCTCCACGTTCCTTCACTCGAATCCTCTTGGATCAATTCCGTCCTCACCCGCAGCTTTTCTCACTGAACACCGCAGCCCATCTCATCTGATCGTCTCCCCCAACTTGCTGCACGACTCCGTCCATTTGCTGAGAGCACCGCCTTCTACCTGCGCCTCTTGCACCTCGATGCTCATCCAACCAGGTCGCACGCCGTCGGGCTTCCCAGATGTACCCGCCGGGGCAGGAACCTCGCAAGGAAAATTCCAAAAACTCCTCTACCTCCTCGCAATTTCCAGATCTCCAACCCAAAAAAATCCCCTCGCAGAAGACACAAACCCTCGCCGAGAGCTCACAGACTCACTTCTCCCCAAAAAAAAACCAGCGTCACAAACGATAATCCCTAGCAGAATCGCCACGCTACCACCTCCACACACAAGAAAACCCTCACACTCTGCTCACATCCTCCGCTCAGACACAAAAACTCCTCGCAGTCACAGCTCACGCCACTTCACCTCGCGAACGCACTCCCGAACTCACTCACAACACTTCTTGCTCGCACTCACAGCGCTTCCCCCTCCGTTCACATCTCACACACACTACACCTCACACGCTCACTACTGCTCTACTAACGCGCCACACCCCTCTCTACTCCAACTTGTTCACACCCCACAATATCGATTGTCACCAGATCGCTCACCCGCACGGTCTCTTCTCGCTCAAGCGCAGACCTATTTCTCCCCCCAAACACAGAGTCACTCTCTGACTCAAAGATAGAACTCTCACCGAACTCGCCCTCCCAACACCTTGCACTCTTCCCACACACCGCAACCGCACACAGAGTTCCCACCAAGACTACAGACACTGCTCTCTTCCGTGCGCTCACCGACCCACCACACACAACTCACAACCCACGCTGCCCCCTGCGCGCCAACTTCTCTTCCCTCTCCGCCTCCAGTGATCCAGCGATCACTGTATTGCGTCGTCGCCGCGTCCCCCTCTCGCTCTCAAATTGAAGAGTCGCAGACCATCCAAATCCCCTGCCAAACAATCCTCGCTCCTTGCTTTCTGGGGCACGACCCCACGATCTTCCTCCGTCGCCGAGATGAGCGCACTCGCCGATGTTCTTCGCCAGTGGCAACAGGTGTCCCTCTCCCAATTTTCAGACACTGCCGCGCCACCTTCACGGTTCCACGCCCCTCGCTCTGCTGCCCATGTGCGCAAGCACATCCTCGTTCCTTGACATTCCTTCTTCTTTTTCCTTGTCTTCATTTCTCCTTTTTTTTTTTTTTTTTCCTTCTTTCCTCCTTTTATTTATCTTTCTCTTTTTTCTTCTTCTTTTTCCTTCTAATTCTACTAATTGTACCTTCTTTTTTTTCTTCTATTTCTAATTTCTCTCCTTTTTGCCTTCTACTTCTAATTTTTATTTATTTTTTATTTTTGTTTTCTTCTACTTCTAATTTCTCTTTTTCTTGAATTTTTTGTTTTTTCTTTGAGAGGTATAGCCTCATCTCTTAAATTCTAAACTCTATCACTTATCCAACCTTCTCTTTCCACTAATCTATTATATCTCCCAAAATTTGGTCGTTCACCAACTACTAATCACTAAGTCCTCACACCAACTTTCGTAAACAACAACCTAATAAGTAGTAAAATACTATTAGAGGACCTCTTAAATTCATGTTTCTTTTCTGCACTGAACCGCGTAGGCAAAGTAGTCCGTAGGTGGGCTATGATCAGACAAGGGGTTGTTGTCATCGGCAAGGTCTTTTCAATCGTCCCCATCCAGTTAAAACCCCCTTCATCAGATTCCAAGCCCTTGACCTCCATGTTTGAAAGAAGTCCTTCATCTGGATCAGAATCCTCCGAATGCACATTCTCCTCATACTGTCGAAGAGGGTCCGGTCGAGCACATTCTCGGAGCAATTGACTATTCGTGTAGATGTAAACCAAGTCTACTGCTTTCTTCACTCCCAAATTATTTCGGCTATTACTATGCACAAACAAATACATGCTCCAATTACGCTCACATGACAAAGCTGAGCAGGTTTGTGCTAGTATACGCTTCACAATGATAAGCAATAATTGCCCGCCCATGCGGTTCCACCATTGATGAGGCAATAGATTGTTGTTTTCAATCTTCCCAGCTTCTAATGGTGAATATGAGCCTCGCAATTCTTCATACTCTAGGATTTCAATCATTACTTCCTCAAAGGACACTCCAAGTGGAACACAAGCTTCATAACAACCCTATTTAGTGCCCTTTTGGCCTCACCATCATTTTGAATTTGCAAGTTATTGGCTAGATAAGGATTCAATAAAGCCTCTGCAAAATGAAGATCTATTGTCATCTTCTCCCGATGGGAAAGGAATGATCCTTCTAGGCAAGTCGCAATTTCTGTTGGCATGATAAACGGCTCATTGCGCAGCTTGAACACGTGCTCCTTTAGCTTGTTCATGGTTACCCAAGCCATTCCCATTGCCGGAGTTTCTCCATCAAAAGTCCGCAATGCCTTTAGTACTGGTGCCACTACGAAATCAAAGTTAGTGCACCGATGCCAGAACGTCTCGTCCGGGATAGTGGCCTTCACTTGCGATGCCATTCCATGGACACGGTGCCCGTTCTGCCTATTGAAAACAGAGGATACATAGGTTATCCATGCTGGGTCTATCACAACCATCTCTAGGGCATTCTTCACTTCCAAGAGTCAATGGATCATTATGTAATTGCATGCAAACCTTGTTGCTACCAACCACAATAAAGATAATTTTGGCGAAAATCGTCAAAAAAGAGCCATGGGCACATGGTGGTTCCGGATATACAATGCAATCTCTATTGCCTTGTGGACGAGGTCTGCAAATATGTTTTCCTTCGTCCAATCTTCAAGGAAGAGGTCCAAAATATGTGCGCACCACCTTTCTGTATGTATGTGCGGGTATTCCTCGGTTACCTTCTTCATTGCCCCCAACATGTTTAAAGCATTATCAGTGCACACTTGGACTACATTCAATGGTCCAACCTTTTGGATAAAACTTTTGAATTGGTCCACTACATATGCCTTAGAATTCTTCATATCTGTGGTGTCTATAGACCCCAAAAAGATATCACCCATTGGACATACGAGCATGATATTCATAAGAGGGCTACGCGTAACATTGTCCCACCCATCCGAGCATATTGTTGCCCCATACTTGACAATATCTACACTGGTCTTCTTGTCAACAAGGTCTCTCACTTTTTTTAAGGGGCTCAATGCATGTTGTCCTCATAGCATTGTACAATGGCGGTGTATAATCAAAACCCGCCTTTAACATTGCGAGTGTGGCCTTGATGAAGACCGGATGTCTAACCACATTGTATGCAACGTTTGCTTCATAAAAAATTTGTGCCTATAATTCGTCGAACTCTTTTTGTTTTTCAAGTTGGTATGCCTCTGGGAAGCTCCGTTGTCCTACAGATCTTAGAGTCCATGATGCTGCTTGGTTTAGAGAATTTTTGGATTGGGTGTTCTCTCCATTTCAAGTTTCCAAGAAACTACCTTGTTGGATCGATTGGCTTGAACAAGGTTCAGTGGAACATGTTGCTGGTGCGCTAGGAAGGCCAACAATCTCTGCCTCAGTCATCCTAGTAGGAATAATATTCCTGCATCTTTTATAATGGACCATAACAACTATTGGGGCCTTAGTGCACGAAGTCTTTGTCCATTGTAGATACCCATAGCCAGACATGCACCTCCCACGTTTGAATGCAAACGTGTAATTGCACCAAACACATGTCACTTGATTCTTCTTGTTAAATGTAAACCATGAGGCCCACTCCTTTGTTTGAGCCCTTTGTTGGGACAACATCACCATAACACTGGTAAAATATTGTGCCAAAAACAATTCACCAAAAAAATAGGAAATTGTGTGCAAATAGAAAATGTGGACCCAAAGGTCACACACAAATTTGTAGATTCATGCAAGGAGCCCAATAAAGAGTTCCAGAACACAAAGCCAAGGATGTGAGGGAGGTCAAGCACATCGCATATGGTTCTTATATAATGTTGAAGTAGGAGCGTCTGAGGTCGGCCACGTACTCTATGTGGGCCGGCGCGCATGCTTTGGGGCCGGGCGCGTTCAATGTGTGACCGGGCGGGCACACTGTAGAGTCGGGCGCGTACTGTAAGGGTCGGGCGCGCGCGGTTTAGATTCTTCCAAAATACTTCAAGGTTTGCACTACTTCGTCGAAATATTGAAACATTGCAACACTTGACATTTTGATATATAAAAAATCTCATAAAATTCCACTGAATATATATGATGCCACTCAATATACAAGGTTTCATAAAATATACAAAATTTCACTCAATATTTAGTGGCAGTTAAAAAATTGCCTAAGGCTCTTGTTCCAACACGTTCCAACATTGGTCTATGTACATTTCTAGCACTATTATAGTTCTAAACTCCGCTATAGCGTGTCAGAAATGCAAGAAGACAGCCCTTATCTCGAACTTGTTCCTTCAGTTCTTGAATTTCTTCAAGGCATTCCAAAACTTCATTTTCCTTCTCTTGAACTTCTTCTCCTAGATCCTCGATTATCTTCAAACTTTGCTCAAGTTGATTCAGAACTCAAAGCTAATTGTCATGACTTACCCAGTCATCCTCTGTGGATTTTTTGGAATTATCAACGCTTTCCTCAAGTACCCTATCCATCTTCAAGGCATCCCTTCCTTGTTGTTAAATCGACCGCTCTTTGTTCATGCATGATTTGAAGGAAAATTCTTGTTGCCTATGCACGGAAGGATCACATCCATTATACGAGTCATCAGATGCAATTTCAGACCACTCGAATTTGTCATCCAAAGGTTCAACTTCCGTGGTTCTTTCGAGACCTTCTCTTGGAAACTTCCGCACAAATGGTATTGTCAGTCCAATGACTGGCTCCATCTTGGAGTTTGTTTGGATTTCCATTGTCCTCCAATCAACTGGTACGCCAAGTACCACCTCCGCGTAAACCGTCTGTAAAATAGAAAATTTTACTGAGTTGCGGCGCACTTTGGCCTTGTCATAGATATGTTGGTACGCTTGGATGCAACGCTCCTTGACGATCTTTTTGGTGCAATAGCCTAAGTTGGCCCTATTTGTACGCCGCACTAGTGAATATTGTGAGTATGGCCACAGGTGCCCCAAATGACACCATCCAATATATTTTGTACATTGTGCAAATGTCCACGGATTTGGAACTGCCTCCCAACTAGAAAATGCCTTCAGCTCTTCATCAATCAATACATGAAGGCACTTTTTCTGCTTTTTGCGTGCGTGATATTTATCTCATTGTTGTTTTCCGAGTGAATAATGTGAATTGCGAGTGGTAGATGGCTCTCTAGAATCCATAGTTCGGATTGGCGTGACAAGGTGGACAAAATACAAAGGTGTCAATAGACATTGGAAAACACATCCCAAAAGTGCCAAACAAGCAGCCGCCACGTGGCAGTTGCAGGCCTAAGTGCCTAGGAAGCGGGGATTAAAATTATGAAAGCCTATATTTATAGAAAACCAGTGACCTATAGAGGGGCATACGACCTAGAGGCGCACGTACACGAGGGAGATGCGTGCGTACGCGACAAGGCTGCGCGCGCACGAGACGAGACTGGTCGGGCGCGTTTAAGTGGGGTCGGGCACGCATATTTCTGTTTCAAGCACGAGCATAGTGGGGAGATTTTGACGTAAACTACATTCAAAAATTCCATTTTCGACAAGTAGAAATGCCAATGTTAACAGCATTTGAAGTTTACATGACATGTCATCTAAATATCCGAACTAATTTGCAGTATCCATGAATTCTATAAAAGTAAACATTGCATAAAGATGTAGATTGGGTTAGTATATGGAAATTTCCATTTCTGTTACGATATATTATAACAAATTTTGGCACTATTACAATTTAGTGAATTTGTTTGGTTGGCTTAAATGATTTGACTTTTATCTTCTAGAAATCTATGAGCATATATACTGAAAATTTGATTTACGTACAAAAAAACATAAACAATCTAATATTTTAGAAATGTTCAAGGAAAGTAGTCAAACACTATAATGTTTTAAAAACATCCTCTAAAAATGTTATAAACACAATACTTATACTTACATATTGATTTCTTTTCGAGAGTTAGTACCTTCAATTAGCATGGAAAAAGATTTGTATGACAAACTTATACTCATAATAAGATATAAGATGGATAATTTGTATGGTAGAATGCCATCACTTATCATTTGGAAGGCCGTAGCAATTATAAACATATAATATAATATTCAACCAAGCATAATAATGTTGCATAAATATTGGGAGATTTGATACATCACAAATCAATTATGATGCAAGTAAGTAACATGATTTTTATTGTTTAGTCTTCAATGATCAATTATCTTCACAATGAAACGTACAAATCATACATGTTTGAGACAAAATTGAAGTTTTATTCTTCAACACATGATATAAATTCCACTACAAAAAAAATCTCGATGATTCTACAGCCTATTGTAGTGGATTTTCAAATATTAGACAAAAGTGAATTTAATTTATTGATTGGAGTGCATGAAGTTGTACAATCATGGAAGATCAATATGCAATCATCACATATTTAATTTAAACGTATACAAGAGATTACAGAACATTCACTTTATTACATGTTACAAATTCAAAAACATGCTAAACCATGAAAACTTGATTAACATCAGAGATAAACAACATTGCTTTGAACTCAAGCCATTTACAAATGAAGTGCGAATTACAAAATTTTCAAGGTCTATGATTTCAAAATGTTACAATATTGCCCATTTATCATTCATGGCACTTATTTTATTGCTATAAAGTCCTACAACTTTTAAATAAACACCAATTTTGCATATTCGTGAATTTGATCGTCCTTTTCTTGGAGTAGTGCTCGTCATTTTGGAAGCTTTTCTTTGTTGTGGTTGGCTTCTTCTACTAGATTCTTATTTTTTTGTAAACTCTGCTCATATTTAGCAAGAAGTTCAAGATATACCTCGCGGCCAATTAAAACATCATCCAAAGACTCTAGGTTTTCATTGATGTTCTCGTATGCATCCGCGTCCATCTGAATCACATCTTCTTCCTTGCCGGATTCTTCTCCAATTGTCGGTGTTTTATGGAGGGTAGAATTGAGCCACTGACATTTAATTAAGTCTTCAATTTGCTTGCAATAAGATGGGTCGCATCCAGTGTCCGAGTTGTCACTGGAAGTGTTAGACCACACATTTTCCTTGTTTGAAACTTCAACCTCCTTCGCCTTTTTCCTAGAGCTTTGCCCAAAAACTTGCGCTCTATCAAAAGTGTCGCTGTGGATACTGGTGTCATCTTGGATTTTGGCTGCATTTCCATCGTCCTCCAATTAACTACTACTCCAAGTATAACTTCTGCGTACATCATACGTAAAATGGATAGATTCACTTCGTTCCAGTGAACCTTCGCCTTGTTGTAGATGTGCTGCTATGCTTGGATGCACCGCTCTTTGAATACTTCATTGGTGCAGTAATATAAGTTACCCTTGTCGTACCGCCAAAGTTGCGAATACTGCAAATGCGGCCACATTTATTCCAAATGACACCAGGCAATGTACTTTGAACACTCTATAAATGTCCACCAACTTGGTACATCTCCCCAACCTCGAAATGCTTTTAGCTCATCATCGATGAATATGTGAAGGCGTTTCTTCAGCTTGTGCTTGCGTACTCGACCCGCATCACGTAGTCGTTTCCTTATTCTCTTCTTGGTATTCTGAATCTCAGAAGGGCCACTTGAATTCTTACATAGAACTGACGTGAAAGGGTGCTGGGAGTAAAAGGCTGTCAATAGACACTGTAAAACACTTCGTAATAGTTCCAAACAAGCAGCCGGCACGTAGCAACTGCATGCCAAAGCGCCTAGGAAGTGAGCCTATCCTGGTTTGATTTCCAAACTTATAGTGAGGCGCGCATGCGACCCTAGGCCACGCGCGTACGAGATGGAACGGGCACGTTTGAAGATTGTGGCCTGGTGCCTGCAAACGGGGGCCATGCGCGTGCGAATAAGGGTCGGGCGTGTGGAGTCTGTGGCCTTGCGCGTACAATCAGGGGCAGGGCGGGTGGAGACTGGGGTCGGGCGCGTGTAAATAAAGGCCAAGCGCGTTCGAGCAGGGACCGGACGCATGCGAATAGGGGTCGAGCGCGTGGAATCTGAGGCCTTGCGCGTACGATCAGGGGCCAGGCACGTGGAGACAAGGGCCGGGCTGGTACGAACACGGGCCGGGCGCATGCCCTCTTTGGTCTATGCGCGTGCTGTAAGGGTCGCGCGTGCAAACTAGCACAGTCGAGCGCCGACGTATGCGCTAGACCTACGGTTGGGCGCGTATGTTTGCGCGCGCCCTTGGCTAGAGCACGTCATATCCATGTAAAGTTGAGTTCTTGCAAATTGAAGGAATTAAATGTTACAAAATCATTTCAAAGTCAACTGCCAAAAATGGATAACCGCTTTAAAGATGTCCTTATATTGCCTTTGACAATGCCGCAACATACAAAATGTTTATAAATGCTACGCCTTCATCCTGCATTCTATTTGCCTATGCTAACCTTCATCATGCATCAGCTCCACTTGGTTCACGACTTGTTCCAGCCCCATCATCAAGCAATTTACGAGCCGCTCGCGTCCCCTGATAAAACCTATCCAAGTCTATCAGAGCACATAACATGGATGAGTTCCGAAGTGCTTTGAGAGTCTTCATATTCGCCGAACTATGTTCCTCAAGAAGGAAGTCAATTGCTTCCACCTTCCAAATTTCCTTCCACTGCGATTCTTCCCATTGCAAGGCTTTGCGAAGGTCAAGGTCAATGGTCTCTCCTAATTCAAACACGACACGTCCCTTGTGATTCCATAGTTTCTCATCTGGATGTTGCCCAAATTGGAATAGTTTGCGTTTAGCATCTCTATGTCCGTCCATGACTTGGTAGAAGAAGTTCCGTCTTCCAACAACCGTTGCAGTGGTTCCCAGTACAAGCTTCTTGCAAATTCGTACAATTTCTTCGTGGTCATTATTCCAATCAATTCGCTTGTTTACACTGGACTTGTCTAGCTAGTAGCACCCTACACGCCAACTTTAAACCAAATCTTCTCCCCATTTTTGAGCATAGGCCTCACCATGTGTAGTCTCCGGGTTGAACTCCCAACTAGGTGGCATGTAGGTGGTGAGGCCAAACAAATCATTCAAGCGTTGATGAAATGGTGCTCTACACTTTGCGCAAAATCTACGTTTCAAGAGACCACCAAGGAGGCACATTGGATGGTATAAACACTGGCACGTTGTGGTGTAGAAAGTCTTTGCTTTTGGAAGACGCAAGGTTCTTGGCTGCACCTAGTTTAGAGAAGGAAAGGAAGAATATGGAACATACGATTTTGTATTCAAGTCCATATAAACTCATAAGTCCTCATCCAGCATATGAGAAAGGCCTCCAATTTTCAACTTGTATAATAAAACTTGATATACATATAATAAGGCATGTTGATGAAGATGTCTTGCTGAACTTAATCATTCAGCCGGATATCTCCGGATGATTTCAGAAATACAATACGAATCGATTACAGTGATAGAACAAGCGTGGAATTTTGTTAGTCGTGATCGACAAAATGATAACAACTTTCAAGCTATCACGTTAATAAAACATAGCATGTAATATGGTGTAGTGTACATTTCTGTGGTAGTAAAGTGGAGAAGGACCAAAAAACATGGGACGCGGTCCAGTGTCCTTCCTATGAACAATGATACGCAAAGCTGTACAAGAAGACTATAGTACATTTTAGAGCTGGAGGCATTGACATGTCAGGAATGCCATTCAAACATCCAGAGATATCCTTTCGGAAGCAGGGAAATAAAAAACATTTGCTCAGTTGTTCAAAAACGATATTGTTTTTTCGGAAGGGAGTCCTTTTACAATAGCGTCAGATACAAGACCAAATCTACGAGAGAGCTTTGACTCGTCGCGGCAAAACTCCTGGATCAAAGAACAATATCTATCATGGCACTACCTCTAAAGACCTCTAACGATCCTTCCAGTGGGCCAGTGCGTACATGTCCGAATCAACATCAGACCCTGTGTCACACCCAGTTTGAAATAGGCTGCAGGCGCCCTCCGAAGAAGATTCCTCCTCGTCTTTATACCACGGGTCGTCCTCCTCCTCTTCTTCAACCGAAGCACCTCCATTGAGGGTCTCATCCACATCGGAGTCGATCTCCTTCTCGTCCTCCGCATCGTAGTCGATGCCGTTGTCCACCTCTTGAACATACTTGCTCTCAGCGTCCTCCTCCAATTCGTCCAGAACATGCCGATCAGAATAGATCTCTATTGTGTACCTGACTTGTAAGAAAAGCACTCTTCCCTTCTCCGAACCCTGAGCCTCGCTCACCATCCTTCGTGAAACTCGCCTGTCTACCAAATCAGAGACTTCCCTCTCCCTCTTCCTATTTGAGAAAGCCATCTTCTTTCTCTCCACCGTGGCTATGGACTAACAAGACTTATGGTTGAAAGACAAAACATATGGATTGATGTAGTCCTAAATCCTCTTTTATTCTATCCTCCCTACCCACCCACTAATTACACTTCACGCACGTAGGTACATTGATTAGAGTCACCATAACACCAAGATTGATAGAATTAAAGGTAGATGCCACAGTCATGAATGAACAACATGGTAGGCCACGCGTCAAGCGTCTTGTCGTAATGTGATGTGGGAAGTATAATCTCCGCCGCCAACCATCAGCATCACATTAATCATAAAAAGGAACTTGGATGACTGATATGAACTGTGTAATTGACCGCCCATTTTCATTTAGGCAATGGCATGTCATAAATCTAAAAAGGAACCAGCCATGAGAATGCCCAAAAGGTCTCTGATATTTTGAAACAAGTTCTATCGAGAGATAAATTGCAGTATCGTAGTCAGTGAAGATCTCTGGATATGATACAATACTCTTCAGAACACCTAGGTACGCTCAAAATTGGGAAATGTGGACCCCATTGTTAAGAATGGTGGATGTGAATCTCCTATCCGGAGATCTCCGGCTAGATCTCACTGACTTGAACATGGCAATACATGAACATCCTTCCGTCCATGAAATATGCCTTCCATTCCCGGAGATCTCCGGTAAGCTTTCTGAGAGACATGTGGGTCTGAGAATATTCCGGTGGCATAAACCAGTCAATAGTGATTGTGTCAATTCTCTATGTATCCTAATTACAATGAATGGAAGAGCACAAATCCGGTTCTCTTCACGATGACTAGTGAGAGTTGAAAGGAGGGATGTCGAACTCGGGACCAAATAATAATCGTCTTCACAGCCGGAGATCTCCGGTGCTCTTCCGTCAGGACGTAGAGACTCTACAAGATTTTCCACAAACAAAATTTCACACAACAGAATTTAAGATATTGGGACTGATCACCGTATCAGGGATCAGCGACATTCGCTTTCTCTAAGTTCACAAGCGTTGCTTCCTTCATTTTACGTGGAATGGACCTCGTAAGTTGGTTAACTTTGCTTGACCAAGTCGCAAACAACACAGAACTAACATGACACCATACAGACTTCTCTTGGTCCGGAACTTAAGTGGCTTCCCAACAGTCCTAATACTTCCTCTTCAGATTCATTTACTTGTTATCAGGCTCCCAATACTTAACGAGGAATTTTCCGTGGTTGACATTACCCTCATCCCTGACGACTTCTCTACTCTGCCAGACAGGATAGATGTCTGGATCACTAGGTCTAACTAAAATCGAGGACCCAAGACAAATATCACGCCAAGGATTAAATGTGGACTTTAAGGCTTCATTAGCGGGTCTATAGTAAGGCTCGAGAACCTTATCTTCGGGAGTGACATCCGATGGTTGTGGAAGTGATCCTAGTGGATTTTCACCTCCCTCATGAGGGCCTCTCCAATCATGGGCAGGCCAGAATCCCTCTTCGAGTTTGGAGCGCGATTGAGGAAGTGGCTTGTCAAGCTTGTCGATGACGTCCTTCCAATACTGCAGGTATGGACGGATAAAGTCTGCATACCCTGCGCACTTAGACATTCCGGACGCCTAGTAGTCCACGTACTTCCGAAGCCCCTTCTTTGTGAAGTTTTTATTCTCTGTCGTTTTTCTGGCCTTGTCTCTGGCAACATCTTGGTTTCCGACCGGGTTCTGCTCCTCATTACCCCATATGGGCTTGAAAGGGATGGGCTTGAGAGATCATGTTGGAAGCATAGGACATCCGTTGTCATCTACCTTCCAGAGTTTTATCGGCTCTCTGTTCATCGATAACCACTCTGCGTCAACGGTAGATTTCTTGAACTTCATGGCCGGAACACCATCATTGTCAACGTAGAATTTGAAAAGATGCATATCACTTAGTCCCACCAGACGTACCGCCCCACTACATAGGTAGCCATCGACGTACGATTTAAAGTCAGCCACCTCTTGAATAACTTCCGGCATGAAGGCTAGTTTCTCTGACTTCATGAATGCCTACATCATATCCGCTAGAATATATGTACTGCTTTTCTTCAATTCTTTCGAAAGATGACTAAAGTAAGCATCAATATCTTCATGCGTATGTCCGACCACCAAGAAGCCAACCTGTATCTCCTTGAAAACACATCGAGCTGTTAGCAGTGATAAGAATGCCATCAAGTATTGGTTCTTGTTGTCCTTCGCTGAGTTGTCAAGCTGTAGAAACAATTTCGGTGGCAACGATTTCAGTCCCTTAAACGCACTGGGCTCCACGGGCACTAAAGCGTCAACGCACCTGCTCTTTCCCCTCATGAGCGCCGCGAACATCGAGTTTGGAGGTGGGTGCTCGAAGAGCGCGTGCGTCTCGTGTAATGGTGCTCCCTCAAGCCGCCTAAAAAGTTTTGCCAGAGAAGAGATGGTGGCGTTCAAATCTCCAGGCCATAATGTAGGAGCATAGTGAGCATACGCTTCGTCGACATGACCGTGTGCCACCATTCCAGTGACATTCATGGGAAGCTGTCCGAGACCAGATGTCGCCTTAGTAGTCCTCCACATGCGTGGAAGGGCCGTCTTCGTAGTGTCCATCTTGTCGTGAATGACACAAAGAAAGGTCAGCGGCTTCGCCTTCCACTCCTCTCTCCATGTCGCATAAAGCTTTCGGCATGATTGTTGGTGATTCAAGTGAGCCTGCCTGTTGCTATAAAATAGCTCGTAAGCGGGCGTTTCCTTAGGAGTCGTCAGTAAAAATTGATTGAACTCATCGCAAGTACTGCATTCTGTGAAGGTGCTACCAGATGGCTAAATAGCAACATTCCCGAAGAATTCCTTTCTTACCCTACTAATTGTGGACTGACTTACAGGAGGGAGACCGTACCAGTCGTTTGTCTGCAAAATGAAATAATAACCTAGTAAGAGGAGAATTTCAGAAGAACAATCCAACAGATAGTGCGAAGTACAGAGTTAATCAATTGAAGGTCAATGCATGTCAACACTGAGCCAGTCGGAGATCTCCGATTCAGAAACTAGGACTTCGGTCGACTGAGGAAGGAGATTACAAATCCATTGCAATATGCAGGGTCTGACGTACATCATTGACGCTGGCTCGAATTTGCTTCTAGTTGTTTTCCACATGAAGATACTTGAGAGTGTCAATCCGACCATTCCCGACACTCCGCATTTGATGAGGCATTTGATCCGTGTTGTCATTAATAATGAACGTTATTGAACCCATCGCCTGTATAGTGGCAAGCCGTGGGCGCTTGATGCCCTTGTTATCGTGAGTTGCATTGATGATTCCTCTACTGAAATGATCGATGTACGTGTGAAACGTGGACTTCCGAATTCCATGGATCGTGTACCATGCAACGGAGCAGACCTCCGTTCCCAAGAACGTGACGTACTTTCTCTTCCGGTCCCCATCAATAGAGTGGAACTGCCCGCCTACCGAGATCGCATATTCCTTTCTGTCTTCAAAGGATTTGTCATAGAATATCTGTCTAATACAAAGAGTCTAGGATTGTTGAAAATATTGGCAGCATCGTTTGGGATAGCACCTTTCCGAGCTGACTTTGCAAATTTTGTCATCCGTAGTCCTCTTGGTGTACAAGGATTCTTTCTTGTTAAGGTCTTGCTGTCGGGAAATGAAGCGGTAAGGCTCCTTAGCACGACCCTCTAAATGAGCACGAGAATCAGGTTGTTAAGGCAGGGATGCGAAATGATCAATTGTGTTTTTCAAAGACCGCCCGGAAGGAAAACAACATTCAAGAATGGGCCACGATTCATGACTCATAATTCTCTCCGTGACCCCCACAAAAACGTCGAGGACAGTAACACCAATATTATCTTCTTCCAAACATCCATTTCGGAAATGATCCGCTGGTAACGCGGCCATGATTCTCCCAGAGTAGTGCACCAATCCATTTCTGTCCAACCTCTGCACTTCAAGTCCAACCCAACGCTCTCGTGGTACGAATGGGGAGTCATCGGACCGGAGATCTCCGGTTGGAATCATGACATCCGCCCTTCTCCACCGGACGGTCCGCCGAAGTGTGTCAACAAGTGAATCGTATCCGCGTTGCAAGGGAATAAGTGGTAATTCTTCCGCCGTGGTCGTTATGGCCGTTGGTCTAAGTAATACGAACTCACTAGAACCGACTGGTATGTCAACTCCAAGCCATTGTCTCACGAGGTGAACCTCAACAATGGACGCTTCTCCAATTTTGCCTGAACCTGGCCTCATAAGGTTCACAGACATTCCTGACCACGGAACCTCCGACCTTCTTATAGACTCTTGGAATGGATCATCTTCTTCTGTGTAGTTCACATGTCCAAAATCGGGGCACTGAGCTGCGACCATGGCAAGGTCTTCCGAGTCACTCTTACACGAATCAGAGTCAAACATACTCCCGTGCTGCATCGTTGGATTTTCGGTTGGTGGCTAGTGCCCTCAATGAGAAATTGAGTGGATGTAGATACGAACTGGATGACCAACGTCAATATCGTCGGTTGGGCTAGCCGGAGATCTCCGGCTAAGTGGAGAATGATCAACAACAACGACTTCTTGTTTAAGTAAGGAAGAGAAGGGTGGAGCTAAAAGTTCCATTCGTATCTAACCGCAGATCTCCGGTTAATCAGAACCAGGCTTGCGAGGAAACTTTCTATGAACATTTCACACTAGAGTAGCCGGAGATCTCCAGGGATCCTGCGTTTGAAGAATATGACAGCCACTAGATTCAAGGGTAGCAACTGTGGTTAGCAAGCGATCTTGGCAGAATCCAGACTAGCACGGCATGAATAGCCGGAGATCTCCAGTTGGCTTTTGTTGTCTTGATCGAAACACCAACCGTGCGGAATATTCGCGGGTATGGCGGTGTGATTTAGTTGCAAAACCCAGTTAATAGTTTGGATTCACACGCTAAGATATTACGTCATTTTAATTCTCGAGTCGAATTAATTTACTGCTTTCGGGCTATGACTATATCTCCGGAGACGAATTAGTTACAGAATCACTACACGACAGCTCCCGATCAACTCAAAGGGCAGAATGCAACACAATCTTCACCAATCCTCACAAATAGACAGCGGATACAGAATTTTACGAGAAAACATACGTAGCATTCCTGGAATAATGTCAAATCGTTTCCCTATAGTTATCTAGCAGAATGTCGCGCACGCGAACACTCTCACTCACTCGCTCAGCTCCCATAGTATCTCAAACCTCTAGAGCGAAAAAGGATGAGAGCTGATTTGAAGGATATTCTTATCAACCTTTCCATCAGCTTCTAGAAGGAAAATTCAGGTGCTCAAATTTGAAACGAATCTTGGGCATGCATGCTCCTTCAAACTAAGTGTTATACACCATCATGATAATGCGCATTCTTCGACGTGCCCATGATCGAGGCCACATTCCACTCATGATAATGAAAGGCTCGTACTCTTGGGATGACCGTATTGTAAGGATACCATCTAGTTCCTAGAGTGCTGCAAATTAGAAAACGGAAGATGAAGTATGCCCCATGATGTATCTTTGAATATACTAGGGCCATATCATGTCTTAGACTAAATCACAGTATAATGTAATTGTATTGGACTTCTCGTACTTACCTTTGTGAATTAAATTATACCCGACCCAAGGAAAGGAGTCGGCCCTCTACTGCCTACTAGTATTGTTCATTCGGCATTACAAGACTCAAGTAGAACGTCGGCATTTGTTACCAATTAGAATAATCTCCAATATTTCTTAGTTCGATAGAAGTTATATCGATGCTTGAGAAGATACGTGCACAAATAACTGAGCAGATGCTTTTAGAAGTACAGCAACCCGGTCCTATGAATTCGGGTACAGCTTCCGTGTTCAGGTTGGATTGTGCATCAGGGTTTAGGGTTTAGGGTTCAGGGTTCCTAGTTCACGGTTTGGAGTTGAAGATTAAGGGTTCACGGTTCACCGTTCACCGTGGAAGGTTTTGGGTTCATGAAGGTCGATGGCTTATATCACCTATAAATCTATAAATTAAAATTATTTTATAACTATGAACTATAACCTTAAATTTATCAATAACTATAACTTTAAAAAAAAACTGGATACAATAGAGTATAAGGAAATTAAGCGAGAATCGAACAATAACTATTTATTTTGATACATTATAATTTAGTTAGAGGCAGAATAAGGAAGAGAGGGAGGGTAATGGATTTAATTTTAGAGTAGACTAGCTGTTGGCGCTTGCTTTGCAATGCATTAGCCCAACCATTGTTATGTATTTTTAATATTAAAAAGTATTAAAAAATGAAAGGTGGAATGGTTCACTATATTGTTGACAACGCGGTTGACTGTAGCGTTTTTGTAGTTCACTGCATGGTTGACTACGCGATAGTTCACTCTGTGGTTTACTGCGCAAATTATGATTTTAGTAGTATGACTAGGAGTTGGCGCTTGGTTTGCAACGCAATAGTTTAACCATTTTAATGTAGTTTTTATATCACAAAATATTTAAGAAAAAAGGTAACAACAATCTACATAAAATATAAATATATCTTTGAAACCTATGCATTAATTTTAGTTATGTCATAGAATAGAATAGAAAAGAACATACTATTACAATGGTTGAATATTATTAACTAAGGATGGAGCTTGAGAAGGAGGCGAGAGTAAAACTAAAATAAATAAAAAACAAGTAGGATGGAGAGTAAGGGAGGGAGAGTAAGGAAGAGAGGGAGAGTAAGAGAGGGAGAGACTTGAGGGATTTATTTTTAGAGTAGTTTATATTTTTAGAATATGTAAAAAGGGGAATCTAAAAAGAAAATCAAATGTAAAAAAGAAATGGGGAGGGAGAGTATGGAAGAGAGGGAGAGTAAGGAAGAGAGGGAGAGTAAGGGAGGGAGAGTAAGGAAGAGAGGGAGAGTAAGGAAGAGAGGGAGAGTAAGGGAGGGAGAGTAAGGGATAGGGAGAGTAAGTGAGGAAGAGTGCGGGATTTGCTTTTTAGAGTAGTTAATTATTTTGAGAATGTGAATTTATTGAAATAAGGGGAAATCCAAAAAATTAAAATTCAGAAGTAAAATAGAGATGGAGATGGAGAAGGAGGGGAGAGTAAAACTAAAATAAGTAAAAAACAAGTAGGAGGGAGAGTAAAGGAAGGACATTAAGGAAGAGAGGGACAGTAAGAGAGGGAGAGACTTGAGGGATTTGTTTTTAGATTATTTTATATTTTTAGAATATGTAAAAAGGGGAATCTAAAAAGAAAATCAAATGTAAAAAAGAAATGAGGAGGGAGAGTAAGGGAGAGGAAGAGTAAGAGAGGGAGAGTAAGGAAATTTTTTTAGAGTAGTAAGTTAATTTAAGAATGTGTACTTATTGAAATCACGGGGAGTCTAAAAAATATAAGAATCAAGATTAAAAAAGAGATGGAGATGGAAAAGGAGGGGAGAGTAAAACAAAAATAAGAAAAACAAGTGAGGGAAAGAAAGGAGGGAGAGTAACGGAAAGGGAGATTAAGCTTTTTCACTTATGTCGTTTTGAATTCAAGTATAATGATTACTCTAATACTCGGTGAACCCGAGTATCTATTCTAGTCATATCTAATATCCATGAAACCGGGTATCAATACGTCTTGTCACGCATGCTCACGACATTGACAATGTCATGATTATGAAATGTACACGTTGTATATGTACGTGATTTCAGTTGATTTTTTACTTCACCCACTGTCATCATGAGCCGTCACACCCTTGAGCCGTCGAGCTTGTCCTCTTTGGCTTATGGGAACTCCAAACATCAACCATTTCTTGTTTTTTATGGTTTTGTCTTCGTAATGTCGAAGATAGTGAGCGGAAGTGGTGGGAGGGGTTATCATTCTTGGTTCGCGGAGTGGGCATTGACGCATTAGGTTAGGTTGGTATGCGCTGTGAGAGGCCGTTGGTGTGCAAGGTGAGTGTTGATTTAAGTGAGGGACTTTTAGCGTACCGTCGAGAGGTTGTTCTCTAGATATAGACTCTAGGTCGGAGAGCAGGACTGAAACAGAGCGATTGAATTAGGAAGAAATTTGAAGAGCGCCTAGGTTCACCAGCGAAGAGCGAACGACGCTGCGGTTGAGGGTGGCGTCGACACGAACGACCACGACGTACAGGTGCGCCGATTCGGCAAGTGAAGAGGTATGTAACGTCTCAAAAATGGCTTTCAGTGTTATTGCAGTCGAATTTTCTCAAGACTACTTAGAATCGTCACTAGAGCACGTGTAGCGTTCAGTAAGCTTCATTAGGGTTCGAGAGACTCGAATAGTACTGATGTTTTTAATCCTTTGAGCGGAATTGTAGAGTTTAGGGTATAGGGTTTTGGTGTTTTGTACATTCAGTTTAAAAGGGCCGTAAATGAGCATTATATGGAGTGTTGAAATGTATTCCGCCGAATTCTTTTCAATCAGAACTGGACCTTACATTCTAGGGCATCTGAGTAATTGTAGAGTTTGTAGTTCTAAGTTGTTGAATGTTGATGTACTGTAGAGCTGTGTATACGCTTCGATCGAGAGCAGTTCCTGGAGGAGGTTGAGAAATGGCGACAACAGCAGGGACGTCGAGTGAGACTTCATGGCATGGAAATCGATAAGTCCACAATATTGAATTGTTTATGCTCAGTGCGAGCGACCGGGTGGGGTTCCATTAATTGAGTGAGTTTCAAATTAGTTCTATTGTTACCGAGCGGGCGAACACTTGAATGATTAAGAGAAACCTCAGAAATTGCGTACTAGAATTCAGAAGTCTTTTTGGCCATAGTCGATTGGTTTTTTAATGTCTCGTGAACATAATTGTATATCTATTCATGTATATGCGTGTGATTTAGGTATTCTATGAACGTTTGAATGTGTTTGTCCATATTGAGTCTTTCGAGTCCGTTCCGATTCAATGTGAAAAGAGTATTCCATGTAGAATCGTCACATTTGGCGTTCCGTCGAAACATTTTCGGATTGTATATCTTGTGTGTAAGGTCAAGTTTTGAAAGAATTGTGTGAGCTTTTGACACATTTCTTTGTGTTCTCTATTATGTAACTTGTTTTGTGAGTATGTCAAACTTCCTGAGTTATATGTCAAACTTCTCTGTGAATGATTGTGAATAAACGCGTGATGATCTGATGCGATTAGTGCTATGTAAAGCCGTACTTGCTGCAGCCAAAGATCTCCGGCTGTATCCCAAATTGAATACGAAGTTCCAATATTCAGCTAGAGATCTCTGGATGATGTCGCGGTCTTATGAATCTAAAAAGCCTATACAGGCGTTAGTAATTCTTGAAAATAGCCGGAGATCTCCGGATGTTTCGAAGCAGTGGAGTTACGCGTTGATGGACATGTGAATATCGGGAACCTCTACTTCGGGGTCATCAACTGGAGATCTCCGATTCAGGACAGAAATGGATCCGTCTGAGCAACAAGGATTCGTTCCTGGACGAATGCACTCGACTTCTACAAATCAGCTGGAGATCTCCGGATACTTTCGTGATGGGCTCGAACGAAATAGAACTTCACATTGAAGACCGGATAATTGCAGTGATTTCTGACTGCCTGTGTGTTCTTTCGAAATCATCTTGTAGGGATTCGTGGACATCCACACTTCCAACTGAATGTCGTCCCAGGAAACTTGGGCCGTTTGTAGAGTATTGGCTCCCTGAGTTTGTCTACAGAGGGATTCACAATGTCGGCTACGTATACATATGCCGAAGGAGCATGACCGAGTGGGGCATCAAGCTCATTAAAACCCCTGAAGGAGTTTGGGAATTCATCCCTCAGCTTCGGATTGGCAAACGGGGATCCTATAATCATCTAAGATTTTGGATGCGATGGTGGAGACATGCCAGAATGAGAACTTTTTATATGCCCCTCCCACGGGTGATACTTAGATGCCGGAGTACATTAATGAGCAGTGGAAGTGGATGGCAGAAGCACAAGAAAAGTCCCGAAAGCCCGTTCCGGACCCAACTCCCAATCTGTCTCTAATACGAGCTTCGAGCCCGGCAAGAAAACCCAAGACTACCTTAAAGACTTCGACCCCAGGTTCCTTGTCGCGGGCGGAGAAGGGGGAGAAAGTGAAGGCCGATGAGCCTGCCCTCGCAATCGAACAATGCCTGAACTTCATACAGGTTGACCTCACCAAAATGAAGCGGATTGAAGTGGAAGCAATTGGCAAGGTTCTCGATGATGCGTTCAAAAACGTTTACATGCTCAAGAATAAATGCCATATTTAACTATTTCTGGACTATGAGGTGAATTTTGGACTAAGGACTAAAAGATAGATCCGGAGATGTGCCTCATAAAAGATAGTGAAGCATAAAAGTCGAGGAGTTTAGAGTACTATTCAAGCATTAAATGCATCACCAATGATACTTATGAAGGAAGAAATGGCTAGAGCGACCAAATTTGAATTTAGACAATACGTGAGTCCGCAACATGCAGCCGGATATCTCCGGGTAAATATCAAGGTGGAATTCAGAAGAAGAACCGAGTCTTGAGAACAGAAATTGATGGACATACTGTACATCACAAATGTGTGGTTGGGAAAAATGTGGTAGGGAAAACTGGGACAGAGCTGCGGACAGAAAATACTCGCAATTGATAGAACATGCAACCGGATATCTCTGGATGAAATCAGAGTAAGAGTCCAATACTAAACTGTTTCATTATAAAAAAGTGTCATTCAATAAATGAGGGGTGGCCGTTGCTAAGAGGCGCGTGTAATCTATGGAAAATCGATTCAACTATTCTAATTTAAGTGCTTTACAGATGCCCTCTACCCGTCCAGTATGGTGTCTCCCATAAGTTAGATAATGAACTATAGCCTTTCTAGGATTCTTGAATGGATCTAGATCTGCAACAACAACACATTTGGGCCACAAATAATGCCTTGTTCGAGGATTAAATGAAGCCTTCTTGAAGATGTGGAGAAACCTAACATAGCTGGGCCTTTGAGTTTGTTTGCTGGCATAGCGAAAAAAAATATCAGATAAGATGTCTGGGGGCAATAACACTTGGGCCGCCTCCATGAGCCTATCTGGACGCATAGGAGACCAGATCCCGACATTGAAATACCGCAGTAGTATTCGAATAACATCTGCCGTGTCATCAAAGGAAGGCAGCTGCGTGGAGCGGCATTTGGCCGAGTCAAGGACCTCGTCCGAGCAGAGAGGACCGCGAAGAGATATGATTATGACCTGCAAATAAGAAGGCAAGACCATCGAATTAGAAATAGAGCATTGGAATGAGGAGAAAATATGGTAGGAGGAGTTCAAGTGACACGAATTCGACCGGAGATCTCCGGGTGACCCTCCCAGACCAACGTTCGGCAATCGAAATGGTCAGGAGAATACTCAGAAGTGATCACAGATATTGGAAGGTGAAGCTTGGGGGCGAGACACTAACAATAACAATTAAAAAGAAGGACCTCAACAAATAACGTTACTGACAACAACATTTATCTTCAAAATTGAATGGTCGAAATCCCAGAGTCATCCTTGACTTAACATTTACAAAGCATAGAGTTTATAATATCCAGTATAATTCATTGTTCTAAGGCGCCGGAATTATGCCCTTCACCACGGAGCGGGCCTCTTTGGAATTTTTGTCTACTAGATCACTGGCAAACATCAAAGGATGACGTCTAACAAAGTCGGGAACAGCCTCATTTGACGCTAGCAGTTCGGAGAGCCATGGGAGAAAAATGGTGGACAACCAGATTTCTTTCGAATTCCGAGTCCATGATGGCGGATGAACTGCGCTGAATGTATCGTTAAGGACGTTCTTTAGTGGAGTATCGTCCACAAGCAAGACATCCTTGGGAGACCTGGGCCACGCCTTGGTGTTATAAATTGTCAGGTCCTTAAGGAAAATTGGCTTCGATGGATGGGATGGGAGCGTATATGATGTTTTTTTGCAATGGGCCTCCGTCAGGATTGTGACGCCTTCCGGAATGATAGCACCTTTCTTGCGCAACTCCTTGATAATATCTACAATATTCTTTTCCACCACACTACTCCAGAATGAGACAGTAGCCTTCTCTCCCACGAAGTTCAGGAGTTCAGTGGAACCAGGCCTTACTTTGATGTCTCTCGGTTGTCCCTCTTTGAATTCCCCCCTGTGCACAAGAAGTCCATTTAAGTCAAATACGACATGATAAACCCGATTGGATGTTACCTGATCCTCGGTTGGAGGCTCTCGGACGATCGTAGTACACTTCGTCGAACCTGAACCCATCTACAGTAGACTGAGATGAGGAAGTTGTTCAGCAAAGTGAAATTTCAATTATACATATAGAAGTGTTCTGCACTCACAATCCAGAATTGCTCGATGGAAAAATGAGCACTATATAGATGATGGCACATAAGTATGAATGTACATATTACGCACCTGGGACAGTAGGTAGAGTATCCCTAGAAGTCTGAGCTACATCAGAAACTTGAGCAGTCTGTGCGGGGTTTCTGTCACCGATATCCTTCGACTGTGTTGATCTTGCGGACCCCTAAATACCAGTAACGAAGTGGTAAGAATAAGGTCAGCATCGAGTGAACTGTCCTTAGAACAATGAAGAAGGTTTGATGGACAAGTAACTATTCACCTTATCTTTCTAGGCCCTTGTCCGAATTGTAGGTGGAGGAGGAGGAACTTTCGCCGTAGGATTCTTCGCGATTGCTTTTTTCTTCTCTTTTTGAGCCAGCTGCCCGTGGCTTTGCGGAGGGCTGCGTAGAGGGCTCATAGCATGTAATTCACGCAATGTCTGTTGCGCCGACGCCTCATCCATCGTTTGATCGGTGTCACGCAACGTCAAGTCTTTGGCACTCTTGCACACAACCTCCACTTTTGGATGCGTCCTCGAAGGGTCGGCCAGCGGGAGATCTCCGGGTGCTCTTTGGGAGTCGTCGAAGTCCAGGCAATCGGACATTGCCGTATCATCGTCCCGATTAGGCGAAGGAGAACGTGGCATGCCGGAATGCCAACTGGTTTCCTTTTCAGAAGTACCAAGTCCAGCGTCCGGAGTAGAGTTGCTTCTCGAACTAGGCGAGGCTTGTCTGATAGCAAGAGGTGGTTCATCAACGTCTACCTGTATGGGGTGGATTGGGGTGCCCGCACCGATGATCCGCGCGGCAGTGGCCAACGACTGGAGTCCAATGTTGGGTGCCGCTGATGAACTCGGTTCATACCGCACATCAACTTCAATCATCGTGGCATCAGGCGTCTGCGTCACATTGACAAAGTCTGTGTGAAGAACATTAGGATGCAATACAAATGAGAACGGTATGATACACCCGGAGATCTCCGGTTCAAAGTGGTCCATGTCTACCGGGTAAACTATATCTGAGCATAGCCATGAGAAATATGAGCCCTAAAATATGGAGGGCATCCTAAACGTATGAATAGCCGGAGATCTCCGGGTCATGAAGTTTTCTTAGCTGTTATACCTCGCCGTTGTAGTTCATCCTCGTCATTGCCCGTGTTAGAACACCAGCGCCTGGGGTTGATCCAGTGATGGCAGTCTCCTCTGACGCCTCTGCAGCGGCGTCGGGTACGTCGGCTAAGATATTCAAGTGGTACTTGAAAATTTCTTCTGCGCAGGATTCTGCCTTGAGTTTAGCATCTTCGCTGCTCACAATCTCGAGGACCCGCGCATCGTGAGTCTGCAAGATAAAGCCTGCGTAAGGCGTCATCCAAAACATATAACTGAAGACGGACCAGAAATCTATGACGTTGAAGTGCTTGGGAAGGATGTCCTGCTTACCAATCCGAGGTATGTTAAATGTGGTCCACCATGGACATTGACGACCACCATATCCTCTCTAATGAACCCCGTGAATAGCAAATCAAGGACCGAGATCCTCAGCTGTGGGACACCGGTTTGCTTCCAGCACTGGATGGTTTCTGGATGTTGAGCAGCTGAATAGAAGGCCTGCATTTTGTCTGCGTGGACTTTGTAGAGCCTCTTGAATGACTGAGCAGGCGTCTCGCTCGAGTCGTATTCATACAGGAATACACAATACACTGCCTCCTCGACCCCGATTACTGGGGTCGGAAACCAATCACCTGGGTGGGGGAAGTAGTAGACCACATGCGTCGCCCACAATTTCACCTTGCCCCTGGACTCTCTCTGCCGAAGACTGATGTACCTCTTCAATTCAACGAATCCCACGACATCGGTGATAAGAATGGACGGTGATCTGACCCTTGTCCTCCCGTCCTTCGTGTCCACTTTCAGATGGTCGAAAATGGTTCTGAAGTCCAACGCATCTAGGACCTGTGCACGGCATATGTCGTCTTTCACACGATAGAGGAAAAAGAAGTAAAAGTGAGGGTCATTGACGTTATGCCACTCCTGAATGTCCGGCATGATAAGTACACTACAAGAAAACCAGCCCAATGTGACTAGGTTTTATGACTACAATTGGGCATAAACCAAAATGTGACTAGTACTGTTTCTAGTCATTTTGACTTAGTCGCTTCGGACAATCTGACTGGGGGTCATATTGGACACTTCTTGTTCCCAATACTACGTTCCCACAGTGTTTTGGGACCTCAAAACGGGACCTGCAGTGGGACTTGGGTCCATATGACTCTATATAGTCATATATTTATGACTACACGTAGTCATCCATATGTAAATAGTGACTGAATGAATGACTATTTCTAGTGAGGTATAAGTCAACATAATACTGGTTTTATCACTACGCATAGTAGTGAGATGGTGACTAAATTGAGTCATTCATTGAGTTGGGAGAACGTGATTCTTTGGAGTCACATCTATTTGGCAACCCCTAGTCACAAATACTCAAATAGCTTCCAAATGGTATGACTAAATGTAGTGAGGTATCAGTTAATACATGATTGGTTTTATCACTGCGCATAGTAATGAGATCTTGCACGCATTGAGTCATACATTGAGTTTGGAGAATAGGACTCTTTGGAGTCACTTCTATTAGACTACCCATAGTCACGAATATTGAAATAGCTTCTGAATGCTATGACGAATTGTAGTGAGATTTTCAAAGATTAAAGAAAAAAGGAAAAATCTCCATGTAGTACCTGTGCCTGATTGCTGACCCTGATTGATGTGCCTGAAAGATGCTGAATCAAGTATTGTAAGCCTTAACTGTAGCAAACTAGCACCCAACAAGCACCCCAACTTCCAAACCTTCTATGTCTGCCATCTCCTCTCCCAAATTGCTTGAAAGTACACAAGGAAGAAGCGTCTCTAAATAAGAGAGAATATGTGACTTGTTCGCAAAGAATATGGGATAAATGTGATTACATGTTTCAAATGTATGCTCTCATATATTATTATATGACTACTACTAGTCAGGTTATTTACTACATGACTGCGTGTAGTCACCCAAACCAACTCTCTTACTACAATAAGTCATACATAAACCAATTACCCTTACCATATGACTACATTACTATGACTACACATAGTAAGCACTCAGAGCATGACTCTGGGAACCTGGCAGGAGAACATATGTCCCGTTCCCGTAGCCGTTCCCACCCAGGTCCTCAAAAATATGACTACATATATGACTAGTGCATGACTGGACCCTCTTAGGACTGATTTTAGACTAAACCAATGACTGAGGTGACTACGTAGTCATATGCGCTCAGTCACATCTAGTCACATTGGGCTGGTTTTCTTGTAGTGGTACTTCGGCGATCTCGCCCCCTCTCACTAGCATAACCCTGCAGGTGTATTTGGAGTCGAATAGGGACTTGTCATCCGTGGGTGTGGCCTCGGCAGCATCCTCAACGATGTGTTGACTCCAGACGGACACAAGGACGTCCAGGGTGGGGTCGGTCTCCTTGTTGATCGCCTTCAGTCGACCCTCAAGCCAAGCTTTATCCTTGGCAGAGTGATTAGCGGCGTCCACCCAGGACTCGAGCTGAACCCGTCCAATATCCCACTCTGCCGCAAAGGCGTCCCACTGCTCCTTCGTGTAAGGGACGAAGTCAGTTGCCTTCGAGGGAAGGGGGTGCGACTTGTAATTTAACATGAGTTCATTCTTCATAGCCCGATTTCTCTTCTCCCTGTTCGCCGCGTTTTCGAGTGTCTCGGCCTGCCCTTTCATAGTACCTTGGTTTGCCGCTTTGAAGGACTTCACACAGACCTTCTTCGCGAGCACTAACTCCGCGAGGTAGTCAAGGTCTTCAGCGCGCATTTTATAGAGTGGCTTGAAGTTGTTCTACACCAAAGGCTTCCGCTTCAGCTTAGCTGGGTCGCCAGTCTTCCACTTCGAGTCTGGTAGGAGTCCATCGACGAACATCCTATCGATTAGGATCCACTTCCGGACCACCGCGTCATCCATCTCAAATAGAAGAGGGACCTTCACGTCTTTTGGGTCAGTTTTGCCGAGGTGAGTGAAAACCGTCGGCACCACTTGCCATTGGAACGACTGTAATAATATATAACTCTGTGTGTGAGCACCCGGAGATCTTGGGTAGATTGGATTTGTTGCTTGAAGAATGAGCTCATTGATGAAATTGAAATATATTCACGTGGAGGATGTAAGCTTACCGAGAATTCGTCAGATAGTGGACGACCATAGAGTTGGGGGGCGGGTTTTTCGAACTCAAACCACTTCACTCTACACGTTTGCAGCTGCTCGGTAAAACTCTGCTCCTTCCGTAGACTTGTCAGATCTTGGTTCAGAGCGCGCGAGAGTTGTAGCAGGGTCATGTCTTTGGGGTTTGGTTTGGTCCAAATTGGGATGATAGAGAAGTGCGATATTTCTTCGAGCGTCCACGTTGATGGCAGTTCGTGTTACAAGATCTTGTGCGCCTCCACAGTATGCTGACCACCAATAATGTAAAAGTGTGTCGTGTCCCTAAGGCAGTCCTCCTTCGTCGGTTTGGTCGCGAAGAACTCCACCTTAGTTCCGTCAGGTTTATTCTTCAGTGGCAAGACTCGAATGTGAATCTCTGGGGCCGTGGCCTTCGAGGACGCACGAACTGCGTTGATGATTCCTTCGAGCCGTTCTTTCTGGATGCCCCTGTACACTAATCCTCCAGGGGGGGCCCTATGTAGATTATTGAAATGAACGAGCTTCACGACATCCTTCTTCGTGACAGGGTCTTCTACAGTCAAAGGCTTATTCTTGAGTATGTAAATGTTCTTGAACGCGTCGTCGAGAACCTTGCCAATTGCTTCAACTTCAGTCCTCTTCATTTTGGCAAGGTCAGTCTGTGTGAAGTTCAGGCACTTCTCGATCGCGAGGCCAGGCTCATCGGCCTTCGCTTTCTTTCCCTTCTCTGCCCGCGACGAGGAACCTGGGGTCGAAGTTTTCAAGGTTGTCTTGCGTTTTCTTCCCGGGGTTGATTCTGGTGTCAGGGACAGAATGGGTGTCGGGTCTGGAACGGGCTCTCGGGACTTCTCTTGTGCTTCTGCCATCCACTTCCACTGCTCATTAACGTACGCCGGGCTCCATGTATCACTCGTGGGAGGGTCGTATAAGAAGTTCTCATTCTGACATGTCTCCGCCATCTCATCCAAAATCTTAGATGTCTCCAGACTCAAGCCGTATATGAGAGGCTCGGTGGATGAGTCCACGTTCTCCTGGACGACAAGGAGTCAGACCTCGTCGTCAAGACCCTGCATCTCTAGACCCAGGCTTCTTCAGGGGTTTTCAAGAGCTTCATTCCCCACTGGCTAATGCTCTCTCGGCATTTGTAGGCGTAGCCAACATTGTGAATTCCTCTGTAGACAAACTCAGGGAGCCAGAACTCTACAAACGCCCCAAGCTTCCCGGGACGACTTTCAGTCGGAAGTGTGGTTGTTCACGAATCCCTGCAAGATGAGTTCGAAAGAACACAAATGCAGTTAGAAATCACTGCAATTGACTGGTAACCTATGGGGAGTCCGTCACTCAAAACCGGCTGTATTCCTAGGGATGGATGATAGAAATCGAGCTTCTAAATTATTTTATTACTGCCCAAGCTAGGGGAGGTCTTCGCACAATTATCAGACCTACAGACACTTGACTGATCTTAAATCGCTTGAAGTATCTTGCATGAGCTCAGCTGGAGATCTCCGGTTTGTCAGGAACGATCTGTAGTCGGCGTGAGGGGGTATCGAAACATGCTTGAAACGTCCCGAGATCTACAGCTCTATGATGGATTGTGAGCAGCAATGGCATTCGTTTTCGTTTAATTCCATTGCGAAAGTATCCGGAGATCTCCTGCTGATTTGCGGATGTCGTGTGAATCCTTCCAGGAACGATTCGGTGCGTATCAGTCAAAGCCAATTCTGTCCTGAACCGGAGATCTCCGGATGATGACCAGAATGTCGAGTTTCACGATATTCACATCTTCCTACGTGCATATATGCACTGCTTCGTAACGTCCGGAGATCTCCGGATATTTTTGAGATTTACTAAATTGTGAAAAAATATTTCAAGATTCATCAGACCTCGACATTATCCGGAGATCTCCGGCTGATTATTGGAACTCCGTATTCCGTTCGGGATGCAACCGGAGATCTCCGGCTGAAGCAAGTACGGAGTAACATTGCACACATCGCAACTTACCATCACGCGTATATTCACATTCATTCACAGAGAAGTTTGACATACTACTCTGGAAGTTTTACATACTCAAAATTCATGTTTCAAATTACAAAACAAACTGAGACATATCAAATGCTCAAACAATGCTTTCAATAACCGACCTTACACAAAGGAAATTGAATTTGCAAATGTTCCGATGGAACGCCAAATGTGACATTTGCACATGGATTACTCTTCTCATTAAATCAGACCGGACTCGAAAGACTCAGTATGGACAAGCACATTCTAAGGTTCGTATAATACCATAATCACTCGCATATACATGAATTGATACACACTTCTGTTCATGGGACATCAAAAATAAAATCGACTATAGCCTAACAGATATCTGAATTCTAGTACTCATCTTTTGAGGTTTCTCTTCATTATTTAAGTGTACTTTGTTGTCATACACCCGCTAGGAATCAAATGAACAAACTTGAATCACAATAAAATATAGAATCCACACACAGTCGCTCGGACACAGTGGAAACAATTCAATGTTGTGGACTTATCGGTCTCCTTTTCATGAAGTCTCACTCGACGTTCCAGCTCCAGTCGCCATTTCCCAACCTCCTCGAGGAACTCCTCGGGATCGAAGCGAATTCACAGCTCTGGATGACATCAACATTCAACAACTCAGCTTCACAAACTCTACAATTTTCCAGATGCCCTAGAATTTCAGGTCCACATCTGATTGACAAGATTTCCGCGAAATAAATTTCAACACTGCTCATTTACGGATAACATGCTCATTTACACGCATAACATGCATAACATGCTCATTTACGAACCTTCTATACTGAATGCATTGAATACCAGAATCCTATACCCTAAGCCCTACAATTCCGCTTCAACTTCTAACAACATCAGAATTACTCGACTCTCTTGAACCCTAATGGCGCTTACCAAACCCTACACCTGCCCCAGTGCCGATTCTAAGCAGTCCTGGGAAACTACGATATTTGATGACACTGAATTTTAATCTGTGAGACAGCACATACCTCTTCACTGACCGATTCGGCGCACCCGTTCCTCGTGATCGTTCGTGAAGACGCCACCCTCAACCGCAACGTCGTTTCAGCTTCGCTCGTGAACCGAGGGGCTCGCTAAATTTAAAAACCTATTTCAGTATCTTTGTTCCAGTCCTGCTCTCCGACCTTCAGTCCATATCCAGAAACAACCTCTGGACAATATGCTCAATGTCCCTCACTTTTATCAACACTTACCTCGCACACCGACAGCCTCTCACAGCGCACACCGCCCTAACCTAATGCGTTGACACCTATTGCGCAAACCACGAAAAAAACCCCTCCCGCCACTTCCGCTAACTACCTACGACATTACAAAGACAACACCCATAAAAAACAAGAAAGGTTTGATGTTTGGAGTTCCCCTAACCTAATAGGGACAAGCTGGACGGCTCAAGGGCTGTGACGGCTCATGATGACAGTGGGTGAACTTAAAAATCAGCTCTAATCACGTACATATACAACGTGTACATTTCACAATCATGAATTGTCAATGTCGTGAGCATGCGTGACAAGACGTATTGATACCCGGATTCCTGGGTATTACATATGGCTACAGTAGATACTCGGGTTCACCGGGTATTAGAGTAATCATCATACTTGAATTTAAAACGTCATAAGTGAATAAGCTTAATCTCCCTCTCCGTTACTCTCCCTCCCTTCTTTCCCTCACTTGTTTTTCTTATTTTTGTTTTTCTCTCCCCTCCTTCTCCATCTCCATCTCATTTTTAATCTTGATTCTAGTAATTTTTAGGCTCCCCGTGATTTCAATAATTACACATTCTTAAATTAACCTACTACTCTAAAAATAAATCCCGCACTCTTCCTTGCTTACTCTCCCTCTCCATCTCTTTTCTAATTTTGACTTTCTTTTTTATTCCCTAGATTCCCCTAGTGGCATATTCTAAAAATATAAACTACTTTAAAATAAATCCCTCCCTTAATCTCACTCTTTTACTCTCCTTCTCAATTACTGTCCTTCCCTTACTCTCCCTCTCCCTTGATTTTAATTTATTTTACTTTTAATTACCCCTCCTACTCAATATCCATCCTTGGTTAATAATATTGTACTATTGTAATAGTAAAATTATTTTTTCTATTCTATTCTATTGCATTATTAAATCATGCATAGGTTTCAAAGAGATATATACTTTGTTGTTACCTTTCTTCTTAATTATTTTGTGATATTAAAACTACATTAATGGTTGAACTAATGCGTTGCAAAGCAAGCGCCAACTCCCAACCATAGTACTAAAATCATAATTTGCGCAATAAACCACGAAGTGAACTATCGCGTAGTCAACCATGCTGTGAACTACAAAAACGCTACTTGAACCGCGGTGTCAACTGTACAGTGAATCATTCCACCTTTCATTTTTTAGTATTTTTAAATATTAAAAATACATAAAAATGGTTGGGCTAATGCATTGCAAAGCAAGCGCCAACAGCTAGTCTACTCAAAAATTATATCCATTATCCTCCCTCTCTTCTTTATTCTCCCTCTAACTAAATTATAATGTATCAAAGTCTTAAATAGTTAAAGTTCAATTATCGCTAAATTTTCTTACACGCTATTGAATCCTGTTTTTTTTAAAGTTATAGTTATCGATAAATTTAAGGTTATAGTTCATAGTATCAATAAATTTTTAATTTATAGATTTAAAGGTGACATAAGGCCTCGACCTTCATGAACCCAGAACCTTCCTCGGTGAACCGTAAACCGTGAACCCTCAACCTTCAACCCCAAACCGTGAAGTAGAAACCCTGAACCCTAAACCCTAGATTGTAAATAGTGAACCCTGAACTTTAAATCGTAAACCCTAAACCTAGACCCTAGATCCTAGACCCTAAACCCGTAAACCCTAAAACTGTGATGAACAATCCTGCCTTACCACGGAAGCTGTACCCATTTTCATAGGACCAGGTTGCTGTACTTTTAAAAGCATCTGCTCAATTATATATTTTTGCACGTATCTTCAAAAGTAGACAAATAGCTTCAGTCGAACTAGGAAATTTTGGAGATATTTCACATTGGAAACGAATGTCGACGTTCTGCTTGTGTCCTGTAGTATTAGTTGAACAACACTACACTAAAAGTTTCATTTACTGTAGTGGACACTAAATACGAACCCATACACTAATTGTGAACTACGCAATTAGTGTAGTGACAAAATAGTACACTAAATGTGAACTACTACACTATTTGTGAACTTTTGTAAAGATTGGAATATTAACTATTTTACTCGTGCACGTTTAGTGTATTGAAAGTAGAAGAGAATTATGTGTTCTCGAAAGGTGAAGAAGAGAAAAATGAAAACTCACTTCCAAAAAATTGGAAAAAACAACAATTGGGAAAAAATAATAATTAGGAAAAAACGACAATTTGGGAAAACAACAAATAGGTAAAAACAACATTTTTGCGAAAACAACAATTAGGAAAAAACATTTAGGGAAAAAAAACATTTTTGAAAAAAACAAGAACTATGAAAAAACATCTATTCGGGGAAAAAAGACAACTTACCATTTGAAAAGGTAAACTTTTGTAAAAATAAGCTTTCCCAAATGTGAACATTTGAAAAAGTAAAGATTTGAAAAAGTAAACGTTTGAAAAAGTGAACTTTTTAAAAAAAATTACTTTTGAAAAAGTGAACTTTTGAAAACGTAAACTATTTCAAAAGTTCACTATTTCAAAGTAAACTTGGAAGAAAGTAAATTTTTGAAAAAGTTAAGTTTTGAAAAAGTAAGGTTTTGAGAAAGTAAAGTTTTGAAAACGTAATTGTATGGTAAAGTAAAGTTTTGAGAAAGTAAATGTTTGGAAAAAGTAATTGTATGGTAAAGTAAAGTTTTGAAAAAGTAAATGTTTGGAAAAAGTAATTGTATGGTAAAGTAAAGTTTTGAAAAAGTAAATGTTTGGAAAAGTAAATTTTGTAAAAGTTAACTTTTTAAGAAGTAAAACTTGAAAAAGTAATATCTTGTAAAAGTAAGCTTAAAAAACATAAATTTCCATGAAGTGTACTCCGATAAAGTTATCATTGATAAAGTAAATTTTGATCGAATTAACTATTTAGAATGTACACTTGTTTGCAATTAGTACACTATTTATCAACTTGTTTGCAATTAAAGTACAAAGGTAAGTACACTATTCCTGCCATTACACTAAATGAAACTTTTAGTGTAGTGGGCACCAGTGGGCCGACTGTTTTCCGTGCGTAGGGAATAATTTCATTTACAATGGTGAGTACAAGAAGAATAATACGATTACATTATACTGAGACTTAGTCCATGACGTGATGCGACCCTTGTAATCACAAAGACACACCATGGGGCATACTTCGTCTTCCGTTTTCTTATTTGTAGCACTCTGGGAACTAGATGGTTTCCTTACAATACGGTCATCCCATGAGTACGAGCCTTTCATTTATCATGAGTGGAATGTGGCCTCGGTCGTGGGCACGTCGAAGAATGCGCACTATCATGATGGTGTACAGTAGTTACTCTGATAGAGTATGCATGCCCAAGATTCGTTTCAAATTTGAGCGCCTGAATTTTCCCACCAGGAGGTGATGAGGAGGTTGATAAGAGTATCCTTCAACTCAGCTCTCGTCCTTTTTTGCTCTAGAGGTTTGGGATACTATGGGAGCTGAGCGAGTTAGTGAGAGTGTTTGCGTGTTTGCGTACTAGAATTCTACAGGGAAACAATTAGAAAGTAGGTATTCTAGGAGTGTTAGGATTGTATCCTCGTATAATTTCATATCGGCATTCAATTTGATAGGATTGGTATAGATTGTGTTTCTCTCTGCCCTCAAAGTCGACCGGAAGCTGTCGTGTAGTGATTCAGTAACTAAATCGTCTCCTAATTAAGAAATAGATCCGGAGCGCCTAATATATTTCAACTCGAGAAGTAGGATGACGTGACTGATCGGGGTGTGAATTCGAACAGTTCTCAGGGATTGGGGACTGAATCTTTCTGCCACACCCTCGAATATTCCGTACGGCCGATGTTTCGATAACGACATAGATGCGAACCGGAGATCTCCGGCTGTTCTAGCCGTGACATTCTCGATTCTACCATGCTCACTTGCAGGCCACGGCAACTATCCCAAAAACATCTGGCTGTCCCATTTTACGAGTCCAGGGTTCCCGGAGATTTCCGGCTGTTCAAGGGCGAGATGATCATTGAAAGATATCACGGCAGCGTGGTTCGGATGAACCGGAGATCTCCAGTAAGATTCGAATAGAACTTCTAGCTTCACCCTTTACATCTTCACTTACACGAGGAATGGACGTTGTTGATCAATATCGAGTCATCCGGAGATCTCCGGCTAGACACACCCTACGATTTTGACCATGGTTTTTCAGTTCTAATCCACGTCCACTTATTCATGTACTAAGGCCATCGGCCACCAGCCGAACATCGACCGACGAAGGCCGGAAGAATGTCTGACTCTGATTGGTGGGAGAGAGACTCGGACGATCATGCCATGGTCGCAGCTCAGTGCCCCGATTTCGGTCGAGCGGATTCTATAGAAGAAGATGATCCATCCGAGGAGTCTACTGGAAGGTCGGAGGTTTTGTGGTCAGGATTGTCCATGAACCTCTTGAGGCCAGGCTCAGGCGAAATTGGAGAAGCATCAATTGTCGAGGTTCACCCAGTCGGTCAATGGCTTGGAGTTGACATACCAGTCGGTTCCAGTGAGTTCGTATTACTCAGACCAACGGCCATAACGTCCTTGGCGGAAGAATTTCCACTCATTCCGTTGCAACGCGGATATTGTTCACTTGTTCAAACACTTCGGCGGACGGTCCTGTGGAGAAGGGCGGATGTGAAGATTCCAACCGGAGATCTCCGGTCCGACGAGTCCCCTTTCGTTCCACGTGAGAGATGGGTTGGACTTGAAGTGCAGCGATTGGACGGAATCTGTTAGTACTCTGTTCTGGTAGAATTATGGCGTCGTTACGAGGGGATCATTTCCGAAGTGGATGCTTGGGAGAAGATAACATTGGTGTAATTGTCCTCGACGTTTTTGTGGGGGACATGGAGAGAATTATGAGTCATGAATTGTGGCCCATTCTTGAATGTTGTTTTCCTTCCGGGCGATCTTTGAAAAGCACAATAGATCATTTCGCATCCCTGCCTTTACAACCTGATTTTGGTGCTTATTTGGGGGGTCGTGCAAAGGAGCCTTACCGCTTCATTTCCCGACAGCAAGACCTCAACAAGAAAGAATCCTTGTACACCAAGAGGACTATGGATGACGAAATTCGCAAAGTCAGCTCGGAAAGATGCTGTCCCAGACGATGCTGCCAATATTTTCAACAATCCTTTTTGTTAGACAGAAATTTTATGACAAATCCTTTGAAGACCGAAAGGAGTATGCAATCTCGGTAGGCGGGCAGTTTCACTGAATTGACGGGGACCGGAAGAGAAAGTACGTCACTCTATTAGGAACGGAGGTCTGCTCCGTTGCATGGTACACGATCCATGGAATTCGGAAGTCCACGTTTCACTCGTACATCGATCATTTCAGTAGAGGAATCATCAATGCAACTCACGGTAACAAGGGCATCAAGCGCCCACGGCTTGCCACTATACAAGCAATGGGGTCAATGACATCGATTATTAATGACAACGCGGATCAGATGCCTCACCAAATGCGTAGTGTCGGGAATGGTCGGATTGACACTCTCAAGTATCTTCCTGCGGGAAACAACTGGAAGCAAATTCGAGCCAGCGTCAATGCTGTACGTTATTTGTCCCTGCATAATGATATGGATTAGAACTCTCTTTCTTCAGTCGACCGAAGTCCTAGTTAGTGAACCGGAGATCTCCGGCTGTGTCAATGTTGGCATGAAATGACCTTTATTTGCTATACTTTGTTCTTCGCACTGTCTGTTGGATTGTCCTTTTGATATACTCTTCTCACTTGGTAATTGTTTCATCTTGCAGACAAACGACTCCTACGGTCTTCCTCCTGTAAGTCAGTCCACAGTTAGTAGGGTAAGAAAGGAATTCATCGGGAATGTTGCTATTAAGCCATCTGGAAGCACCTTCGCAAAATGCAGTACTTGCGATGAATTCAATCAGTTCTTACTGACGACTCCAAAGGGAACGCCCGCTTACGAGCTATTCTATAGCAACAGGGAGGCTCACTTGAATCACCAGCAATCTTGCCGGAAGCTTTATGCGACATGGAGAGAGGAGTGGAAGGCGAAGCCGCTGACCTTTCTTTGTGTCATTCACGACAAGATGGACACTGCGAAGACTGCCCTTCCTCGCATGTGGAGGACTACGAAGGCGACATCTGGTCTCGGACAGCTTCCCATGAATGTCACTGGAATGGTGGTTCACGGTCATGTCGACGGAGCGTATGCTCACTATGCTCCTAAATTATGGCCTGGAGATTCGAACGCCACCATCTCCTCTCTGGCAAAACTTTTTCGACGGCTTGAGGGAGCACCTTTACATGAGACGTGCGCGCTCTTCGAGCACCCTCCTCCAAACTCGATGTTCGCGGCGCTCATGAGGGAAAAGAGCAGGTGCGTGGACGCTTTAGAGCCCGTGGAGCCGAGTGCTTTTAAGGGACCGAAACCTTTGCCACCGAAATTGTTCCTACAGCTTGACAACTCAGCGAAGGATAACAAGAACCAATACTTGATGGCTTTCTTATCACTGCTAACTGCTCGAGGTGTTTTCAAGGAGATACATGTTGGCTTCTTGGTTGTCGGACATACACATGAAGATATTGATGCTTACTTTAGTTATCTTTCGAAAGAACTGAAGAAAAGCAGTACATATATTCTAGCGGATTTGATGAAGGCATTCATGAAGTCAGAGAAACTAGCCTTCATGCCGGAAGTTATTCAAGAGGTCGCCAACTTCAAATCGTATGTCGATGGCTATCTATGCAGCGGGGCGGGACGTCTGGTGGGACTTAGTGATATGCATCTTTTCAAGTTCTTTGTTGACAATGACGGTGTTCCGGTCATGAAGTTCAAGAAATTTGCCGTTGACGCAAAGTGGTTACCCATGAACAGAGAGCCGATAAAACTTTGGAAGGTAGATGACTTCGGACGTCCCATGCTTCCAACAGGATCTCCCAAGCCCGTTCCTTTCAAGCCTATATGGGGTAATGAGGAACAGAGCCCTGTTGGAAACCAAGATGTTGCCAGAGACAAGGCCAGGAAAGCGACGAAGAACAAAAATTTTATAAAGATGGGGCTTCGGAAGTACGTTGACTACTGGGCGTCCGGAATGACTAAGTGCGTAGGGTACGCGGACTCCATCCGCCCATACCTGCAGTACTGGAAGGATGTCATCGATGAGCTAGACAAGCTTCTTTCCCAGACGCCTTCCGAACTCGAAGAGGGATTCTGGCCTGCCCATGATTGGAGAGGCCCTCATGAGGGAGGTGAAAATCTTCTAGGACTGCTTCCACAACCAGAGGATGTCACTCCAGAGGATGAGGTTCTTGAGCCTTACTGCGGACCCGCTAATGAAGCCTCCAAGTCCACATTTAATCCTTGGCGTGACATTCGTCATGGCTCCTGGGTTTTAGTAAGACCTAGTGATCCTGACATCCATCATGTCTGGCAGGGAAGAGCAGTTTCGGAGGTCGTCAGGGAAGATGGTAATGTCAACTGCGGGAAATTCTTCGTTAAGTATTGAGGGCCTGATAACAAGCAGAAGAATCTGAAGAAGAAGTACCAGGACTGTTGGGAGCCACTTGGGTTGCGGACCAAGAGAAGCCTGTTTGGTGTCATGTGAGTTCCGTGTTGTTTGCGACCTGGTCAAGCAAAGTTAACCAACTTACGAGGTCCATTCCACGGAAAATGAAAGAAGCAGCGCTTGTGAACTTAGAGAAAGCGAATGCCGCTGATCCCTGATATGTTTATAAGTCCCTCTACCTATAATTCAGTTATGTGAAACTCTCTTCGTGAAAAATCTCGAAGAGTTGCTACGTTCAGATCGAAGAGCACCGGAGATCTCCGGCTGTGGGCGCTTTTATTTATCTGGGCCCGAGTTCGGCATCCTTTCTTTCAGCTCTCGCTAGTCATCGTGAAGAGGACCGAAAGTGTGCTCTTCCATTCAATGAAATTTGGGTACATTGAGGAGTGACAGAGTTACTGTTGACTCAATTCTGCGAGCGATATATTTTTGGACCCTCACGTCTTTTTGAAAGCTTACCAGAGATCTCGGGCTTTGGAAGTTATATTTTGTGGACCTAAGGATGTTCGTATATTGCCATGTTTCAGTCGGTGAGATCTAGCCGGAGATCTCCGGATAGGAGATTCACATCCCCCATTCTCGTCAATGGGGTTCCAATTTTGAGCTTCCCATTTTTGAGCTTACCTAGGTGTTCTGAATAGTATTGAATCATATCCGGAGATCTTCTTTGACTTCAATAATGCATTTCATTTTACGATGGATGTTTCAACAATGTATCAGAGACCTTTTGGTTATTCCCGTGGCTGTTTCCTTCTTAGATTTTTGACATGCCACAACTATAATGTTAATACGCGGTCAATTACACACTTCATATCAGTTGTACGAGGACCTTCTTATCATTGATGTGATGCTAATGGTTGGCGGCGGAGATTATACTTCGCACATCACGTTACGACAGCACGCTTGACGTGTGGCCTACCATGTTGGTCATTCGTGTCTACGGAAGCTGCCTTTATTTCTATCAGTCTCGGTGTTATGGCGACTTATACCAATGATTCATTCTTTACCTACGCTCGAGACCTGTAATTAATGGGTTGGTAGGGAGGATAGTATAAGAAAGGGTTCGGGTCCGCACCAATTCATATGTTTTGTCTTTCAACTTGTTAGTTTTGTTAGTCGATAGCCAGGGTTGAGAGAGAGGAGATGGCTTTTGCAAGTAGGAAGAGGGAGAGGGAAGAGTCTGATTCAGTAGACCGTAGAGTTTCTCGAAGGATCGTGAGCGACGCTCAGGGTTCGGAGAAGGGACGACTGCTACGCTTTCAAGTCGGGTACACAGGGGCGATAGGTTCCATTCGACGTGTTCGGGACGAGTTGGAGGAGGACGCTCAGAGCAAGTATGTTCCAGAGGAGGAGGACGGCAGCGACTATGAAGCGGAGGACGAGAACGAGGTCGACTGTGATGAAGATGAGACGGTCTTCGGAGGTCGTTTGGTTGAAGAAGAAGAGGAGGACGACCTCTCGTATGTTGACAAGGAGGAATCTTCTTCGGTGGGCGGCTGCAGCCCAATTTCAAACTGGTTGTGACACAGGGTCTGATGTTGATTCGGACATGTACGCGCCGGCGCACTGAAAAGATCTTTAGAAGTCTTCAGAGGTAGTGCCAAGATAGGTTTTTCTCTTTCATGCAGGAGTTTCACTAAGACTAGTTATTGCTGTCTCGTAGAGTTGATCAAGTATGTGATGGTCTTGTAAACGGACTCCCTTCCAAAAAAGCAATTTTGTTTTTGAAAACTGACCAACTACTTTCTGCTTTCCCTGCTTTCGACCGGATATCTCCGGCTATTTTAACGGCATCCATGAAATGTCAATGCCTTCTGCTCTATATTCATTTTCTCAAGGCAACCCCTAAGTACTCCCTGGGAAGAAAATTGAGTCAGTACAATTTCTGTCGATAATATCGTACCTCGCCTTGAGCAAGGTTCTATCACTGTAATCGATTCGTATGGTCTGACTGAAATCATCCGGAGATATCCGGCTGAATGACTAAGTTTAATTTTATTTGTATCCCTCTCAATCTATTGGGTGCCACAATTCTACTACACTGAAATCCTTCTTCCTTATTTCTGGACTTTGCAAAGTCCAGAAATAGTTAAATATGGCATATAAGCCTTTGACAATAGAAATCCTTATTACAAGGAAGGATGTCGTGAAGCTCGTTCATTTCGATAACCTGCACCGGGCCCCCCCTGGAGGATTAGTTTACATGGTCATCCAGAGAGAACGGCTTGAGAGAATTATCAACGCAGTTCGCGCGTCCTCGAAGGCCACGGCACCTGAGATTCACATTCGAGTCCTGCCACTGAAGAAGAAACCTGAAGGAAGTAAGGTGGAGTTCTTCGCAACCTAGCCGACGAAGGAGAACTGCCTAAGAGACTCGACACACTTTTACATTATTGGTGGTCAGCATCTTGTGGAGGCGCACAGGGTTATGTCACACGAATTGCCATCAACGTAGACGCTCGAAGAGATCTCCCACTTTTCCATCATCCCGGTTTGGACAAAACCGGACCCCAAAGACATGACCCTGCTACAAATCTCGCGCGCTCTCAACCAAGATCTGACGGGTCTGCGGAAGGAGAAGAGTTTCACAGAGCAGCTGCAAACGTGCCGAGTGAAGTGGTTTGAGTTCGGAAAACCTTCCCCCTAATTGTATGGTCGTCCACAATGTGATGCATTCTTGGTAAGCTTACATTCTCAACCTGAATAGATTTTAATTCCGTCGATGCGTTCATTCTTCACAGCAACCAAACCAATCTACCAGAGATCTCCGGCTACTTACACCTTGTAATTTTTTTAATTGCAGACGTTCCAACGGCAAGTAGTGCCAACGATTTTCACACACCTCAGTAAGATAGACCCCAAAGACGCGAAGGTCCCTCTCCTATTCGAGATGGATGACGCGGTGGTCCAGAAGTGGATCCGAATCGATAGGATGTTCGTCGCTGGACTCCTACCAGACTCGAACGGGAAGACGAGGGACCTCGCTAAGCTGAAGCGGAAACCTCTGGTGCAGAACGACTTCAAGCTACTTTACAAAATGCACGCTGAAGATCTAGACTACTTTGCAGACTTAGAGTGCGCAAAGAAGGTCTGTGTGAAGTCCTCCAAAGCGGCGAACCAAGGTACTATGAAAGGGCAGGCGGAGACTCTCGAATACGCGGCGAACAGGGAGAAGAGAATTTGGGCAATGAAGAATGAACTGATGTTAAATTACAAGTCACACCCCCTTCCCTCGAAGTCTGCTGACTTCGTTCCATACATGAAGGAGCAGTGGGATGCATTTGCCGAAGAGAGGAATATTGGACGGGTCCAGCTCGAGTCCTGGGTGGACGCCGCTAATCACTTTGCCAAGGGTAAAGCTTGGCTTGAGGGTCAACTAAAGGCGATTAACAAGGAGACCGACCCCACCCCAAACGTCCTTGTGTCCATTTGGAGTCAACACATCATTGAAGATTCTGCCGAGGCCACACCCACGGATGACACGTCCCTGTTCGACTCTAAATACACCTGCAGGGTTATGCCTGACAGAGGGGGCGAGATCGCCGAAGTACTTATCATGTCGGACATTCAGCAATGGCGTAACGTCACAGACCCTCACTTTTACTTCTTCTACCTCTATCGTGTGAAAGACGACATATGTCGTGCACAAGTCCTGAATGCGTTGGACTTCAGAACCATTTTAGACCATCTCGAAGTAGACACGAAGGACGGGCGGACGAGGGTCGGATCACCGTTGGTTCTTATTACCAACGTCGCGGGATACGTTGTATTAAAGAGGTACATCACTCTTTGGCAGAGTGAATCCAGGGGCAAGGTAAAATTGTGGGCAACGCATGTGGTCTACTACTTCCCCCACCCAAGTGATGGGTTTCCGATTCCAGTAATCAGGGTCGAGGAGACAATATACTGCGTATTCCTATATGAATATGATTTGAGCGAGAGGCCTGCTCAGTCATTCAAGAGGCTCTTCAAAGGACACCCCGAAAAAATGCCGGCCTTCTTTTCAACCACTCAACATCAAGAAACCATCTAGCGCTGGAAGCAAACCGGTGTTCCACAGGTGAGGATCTCCGTCCTCGATTCACTGTTCACGGGATACATCAGAGAGGGTATGGTGGTCGTCAATGTTCATGGAGGACCACATTTAACATACCTCAGCTTGGTAAGCAAAACATCCTTCCCAAGCAATCCAACGTCAAAGTTTTCCGATCCGAATACAGTTATATGTTTTGGATGATGCCTTACTCAGGTTTGTTTTTGCAGACTCACGACGCGTGGGTCCTTGAGATTGTGAACAGCGAAGATGCCAAACTAAAGGCCGAATCCTGCACAGAATAAATATTTAAGTACCACTTGAATATCTTAGCCGATGTTACCGACGCCGTTGCCGAGGAGGCACATGAGACTGACATCATTGGGTCGACCCCAAGCGCTGGGGTTCAAACACGGGCAATGTCGAGGATGAACTACACCGTTGAGGTATAACGCCTACGGAAACTACATGACCCGAAGATCTCCGGATGTTCATACAATTCGAATGCCCTCCATGCTTCAGGACTCTTCTTTATCATTGCCATGTTCAATTTTAGTTTGCCCGATAGACAAGGACCACTTTGAACCGGAGATCTCCGGGTGTATGATACCGTTTTTTTTTGTATTGCATCTTAATGTTTTCCACACTGATTTCGTCAATGTGACGCAGACGACTGATGCCACAATGCTTGATGTTGATGTGCGGTATGAATCGAGTTCATCAGCGGTTCTCAACCTTAGACTCATGTCCTTGGCCACAGCCGCGCGGATCATCGGTGCGGGCACCCCAATCGACCCCATGTAGGTAAACGATGATGAACCAACTCTTCCTATCATGCGTGCCTCACCTAATTCGACAAGCGACTCTACTCCGGACGCTCCACGACGTACCTCTCAAAAAGAAACCAGTTCGCATTCCGAAAGGCAACGTTCTCCTCCGCCAGATCTGGACGATGACACAACAATGTCCGATCGCCTAGAGTTTGACGACACCCACAGAGCACCCGGAGATCTCCCGCTGGACAACCCTTCGACGACGCGTCCTAAAGTGGAGGTTGTGTTTAAGAATGTCGAGGACCTGATGTTGCTTGACACCAATCACACGATGGATGAGGCATCGACGCAACAAACTTTGCGTGAATTACATGTTATGAGCCCTCCGCGCAGCCCTCCGCGGAGCCACGGGCAGCTGGCTCAAAAAGAGAAGAAAAAAGCAATCGTGAAAAATCATGTGCCGAAAGTTCCTCCTCCTCCGCCTACAGTTCGGACAAGGGCCCAGAAAGATAAGGTAAACAATTACTTGTCCATCAAACCTTCTTGATTGTTCTCAGGACAGTTCACTCTATGCAGACCGTATTCTTACCACTTCATTACTGGTATTCAGGTGTCGGCAAGATCAACACAGGCGAAGGATGTCGGTGACAGAAACCTCGTACAGACTGCTCAAGTCGCTGGTGTAGCTCAGACTTCTAGGGATACTCCACCTACTGTCCCAGGTGCCTAATATGTACATTCATACTTACGTGCCATCATCTATATAGTGCTCATTCTTCCATCGAGCATTTCAGGATTGTGACTGCGGAACACTTCTATATATATAATTGCAATTTTTCTGTGCTGAACAACTTCCTCATCTCAGTCTACGTACTCGTATTTTGGGTTCAGGTCCGAAGAAGTTTACTACGATTGTCCGAGAGCCTCCAACCGAGGATCAGGTAACAAGACAACGGGTTTATCATGTCGTGTTTGACTTAAATGGACTTCTTGTGCACAAGGGGGAATTTAAAAAGGGACAACCAAGAGACATCAAAGAAAGGCCTGGTTCCACTGAACTTCGTGGGAAAGAAGGCTACTATCTCATTCTGGAGCAGTGTGTTGGAAAAAAATATTGTGGATATCATCAAGGAGTTGTGCAAGAAAGGTGTTGCTGTTCCGGACGGCGTCAGAGTCCTCACGCAGGCCAATTGCACAAAAACATCATATATGCTCCCATCCCATTCAAAGAAGCCAATTTTCCTTAAGGACTTGAAAGTTTATAACAGCAAGGGGTCGCCCACGTCTCCCATGGATGTCTTGCTTGTGGACGATACTCCACTAAAGAACGTCCTTAACGATCCATTCAGCGCAGTTCATCTGCCATCATGGACTGGGTCTTCGGATGAAACCTTCTTGACCACCATTTTTCTCCCATGGCTCTCCGGACTACTAGCGTCAAATGAGGATGTTCCCAACTTTGTTAGATGAAATCCATTGAGGTTTGCCAGTGATGCAGTAGACAAGAATTCCCCTGAGGCCCGCTCCATGGTGAAGGGCATAATTCGGCGCCTTAGAACAATGAAATATACTGGATATTAGAAACTCTATGCTTTGTAAATGTAAAGTCAAGAATGTCTGTGGGATTTTGACCTTTCAATTTTGAAGATAAATGTTGTTGTCAGTAACGTCAATTGTTGAGGTCCTTCTTTTGATTTGTTATTGTTAGTGTCTCGCCCCCAAACTTCACCCTCCAATATCTGTGAACACTATTGAGTATTCTTCTAATCATTTCGACTACGGAACGTTGGTCTGGGAGGGGCACCTGGAGATCTCCGGTCGAGGATGTCACTTGAATTCCTCCTACCATATTTTCTCTTCGTTTCAATGTTCAATTTCTAATTCTATGGTCGTGCCATCTTATTCGCAGGTCATAGTCATATCTCTCCGCGGTCCTCTCTGCTCGGACGAGGTCCTTGACTTGGCCAAGTCCCGCTCCGCGCAATTGCCTTCCTTTGATGACACGGCAGATGTTATTCGAATACTACTGCAGTATTTGAATGTCGGGATCTGGTCTCCTATGCGTCCAGATAGGCTCATGGAGGCGGCCCAAGTGTTATTGCCCCCAGACATCTTATCTGATATTTTTTTTCGCTATGCCAGCAAACAGACTCGAAGGCCTCGCTATGTTAGATTTCTCCACATCTTTAAGAAGGCCTCATTTAATCCTAGAACAAGGCATTATTTGTGGCCTAAATGTGTTGTTGTTGCTAATCTAGATCCATTCAAGAATCCTAGAAAGGCTATAGTTCATTATCTAACATTTAGGAGACACCATACTGGACGGGTAGAGGGCATCTGTAAAGCACTTAAATTAGAATAGTTGAATCGATTCTCCGTAGATTACACGCGCCTCTTAGCAACGGCCACCCTTTATTTATTGTATGACACTTCTTTTTAATGAAACAGTTTAGTACTAGACTCTTACTCTGATTTCATCCGGAGATATCCGGTTGCATGTTCTATCAATTGCGAGTAATTTATGTCGGCAGCTCTGTCCCATTTTTCTTTACCACATTTTTCCCAACCACACATTTGTGATATACAATATGTCCATCAATTTTTGTTTTCAGGACTCGTTTCTTCTTCTGAATTCTACTTTGATATTCACTCGGAGATATCCGGCTGCATGTTGTGGACTCACATATTGTCGAAATTCAAATTTGGTTGCTCTATCCATTTCTTCCTTCATAAGTGTCATTGGTGATGCATTAAATGCTTGAAAAGTACTCTAAACTCCTCGACATTTATGCTTCACTATCTTTTATGAGGCACATCTCCGGATCTTTCTTTTAGTCCTTAGCCCAGAATTTACCTCATAGTCCAGAAATAGTTGAATATGGCATCAATGTGTATTCCACAAGGAGAATTGAAATTCTTTTAAATCAAAAAAGGCTCATCAAAATGTGTTTAGCTAATTCTCTTACAAGTGGATATTTGTTCGTCATTTAGCTCACTTTTAGCAAAATTGGAGCATGGAGTTAATCCGGTTTAGTAGGATCGAGTGTGAATATTTAGCTATTCATATTCAATGAACACATGTGGTATAAAAGAAGTGTCGACTAATGTGTTCTTCTTTTCAATATTATAGTTAGATTTGTAATGTAATGTTATCCGTAGTACTTATTTTTCTAGGGGTTTTTGTAGTGAACATTACCTTCCAATTTAATGGAAACTTATATCACTCCATATTGTAGAGTTTAGATGTGCACTTTAGCTCTTATGATCTACATGTGTTAATTTGGGAGTCGCAAAATCTCCCAATATAACGAATATGGTGTAATTACTTCTATGTATTGTAAATATCATATTCCATAGCGTGTCTTAGCAAAAGGTTTTTAAGTTGCTCAACGTGCCCGCAATCAAGAAGTTTCTCTTTTGGCTAGCATAACTTTTATAGAAGACGTTTAATGAGAAAATAGATGACTTAGTAATATGCCTCATGTCTTCTCTCATCCTACAAAACTTTGAGAATTTCAAATATAATTTGCAACCATTGGAATGGCTCAAAAACTAATTATTCTTTTATTGCATGTATAAATAAATCCAAAATTACTTACATTATGAACATTAAATTATGTTTGATGCTTATACTTGCATCTATTTCTATGCAATCTTATAAACCCAGCAGCAACTTAATTCCCGATCCTAGCACTCACAAACCTTCAATAGTTGGATTGGTAAGCAAGTTATTACTCGATTTTTAAAATTGCACCAGAAGCAGGAAAAAGCAGAAATCATTGTATCATCGGTACGTCTTGAAGAACTTTATGAGCAGCCATCGGCAAATTTAGCTTTTGAACTGTTTAAAGCTTTATATGTTGTGGTGTTTGGATCCTGGTTTGTTGCTTTGTTTCACAACTTAGCTCCACTCGAGCTAAAGTGTACTGGTTCACAAGAATTTTTGGAATATTCCCTTCAAAAGTTGTGGTTCGAATTAGATTATATTGTCACTTTAGCTCGAGTCGAGCTATAGTGCGGCCGAAGACGCACTAAGCCGATTCATTTTAGCTTGAGTCAAACTAAAGTGTATTGGCCTTGTGCGTCTCAGGCGCACTTGAGCTCGACTCGAGCTAAAGTGTGGTGACCGAAATGTTGATTTCATTCAATTTTGTGCAGATTCTTTTCCTTCATATATTGTTCAAGGCGTAGGGTTTAGAACTAGATGACGAGAGATTTGAGTTTATCTTTCAGCCATTTCTAATGAACTTCAACCACAGTTTATTTTCAGCTGGAACTTGACGTCTTGCAACATAAAAAACATTCCAAACTACTAGCAACAGAACTTACTTATAAACCATATCACAAATTCAGTCAACTAATCGTTCATAAAGACAAAGAGTATTAGATGAAATTAAACACACACAACATCAACACAAACACACATAGCCAAACCCAAACACCCACAATCAACCAAACAATAACTCCATACCAAAACACCAAACCAGAACACACACAGTCAACACGCATTGAGCATCGAAACAAAATAAAAAAAAACAACATGCACACAGAATGTGACGCAACATAAATACAATAAACCAACACACCTAAATACAAAGTAGCACATTGAACATTCAAATCAACTCACACTCACAACGTATTCTAATACAAACAGAAACCAAATTAATGGCTACTCTACTTCTTTCACTAGAAAAAAAAATAGAACTAACATCAATACTACCACTATTGTAGCGCTAGAGTTTAGGGTTTGTTGCACAGTTTTTCTGCAGCGCTTTGCTTTCTTGCGGAAAGGATTTGTAGGAAGTGAGGATTATTGTTGTGTGAGTTTTTAAGCGCGTAGAGTCAGATTAGCTGTGCGCGGAAGACCGACGTGAACGAGGAGCAAGACCAACATGCAACAAACTCAGCAAGAGCAACGTGCAACAAACCCTACAGAAAACAACACCAACACAAGCGGCAACTCTAACGCAAACAACAACTCACAACATGAACACAAGCGGCAATTCTAAAGCAAACTACAACAACATCAAAGCTAGCATGCACAGAACAATGAGAGGAAGGAGACTTACGCCACGACTTCATGGAGGTACTTCCTCGAGCACCTAAAGTTGTGGAGGGTCAAATTTCATCTCACTAGGCTAAGTTCAAAAAATTAAGCATGTTTAGTATTTCTCTACTCAAATATTTCCTACACAATTTCTCTGAGCCTTTAACACTACAAAATTGCTTATTTTGGGGCAATGAGCAGGAAGCAAAGAAAAGTAATTATTTCCAATTTCAACCATATGACCTCAATTAAGACTTATGTATTGACCTATTCTCAATAAAACACAAACTTTAATTGCATGAAAGTGAACGATTATAGTGTTCAGTGTTAAAAAAAGAGTTATAGTGTTTGATTTTCTTTCATGCTTTGAGTAGATCAGTTGGCTTTGACTTGACTCAATTTTAATTTTTCTGCATTACACAAGGAGTAAATTTGTGATATATCAGTTCCTCCTACATCAGTTATTAGGAGTTGGAGAGGGTTGAAGCATATTTTAAATAATTTTGACCATACAATTTAAGATTATATTACTTTGAATTCAAGTTTTGGGTTTATTTTGAATTTGATATTTTTTACTATGAGAATCAAACAGTCAATAAGAAGGTTAAGACCACATCTTGCAGTAGTAAAATTATTAAGTAAATAACGGTGCACACTTTAGCTCCAGTGAAGCTAAAGTGTGCATATTTTCTTTTTAGTTCCCTACACTTAGTGATGGTGCACACTTTAGCTCTAATGGAGCTAAAGTGTGAACAATTAATTTGTAGTTCACTTCATGTAGTGATGGCGCACAGTTTAGTTTACACTAAGGATTACTTTTAGTGTAACGATACAAATAGATAAGTTAGTCTAGTACATTGTTTGTTAACAAGTTGGCGATTACTGTTAGCTGACAATGTCATGAATATTATCCCTCAATCGTCCACCTACTCTAATTCACTTTGTATTAGCCCCCAATCAAAACCCTACCCTAGCACACAAATTTGTTAGTTGATAAATAGTATTAGCCCACAATCTTCTACCTACTGGCCGCCATGCATATATTCTTCTTGTCTCATCCTCAACCTCATCTCCTTATCTTTCCATTCTCAACTATTCCAATTCCCATCTCTTGCATTCGTTTTACATTTTTAATAAATATCTAATGAATATTTAATGTATAATTATATAATTAGCAAAAAATTAATGAATTTTTAATAAATTTTTAAAAAATAATTGATGTATATTTGTATATCTGTAACTTTTAAGAACAATTGAAGAATATTTAAATATTATTTAATGAATCTTTACAGTTTTAAATGTATATTTTATGATAGTTTAATGAATATTTGAATATTTAATGGTTGTTTATAGAATATTTAATGAATAGTTAATGAATAGTTTATAAATTTCTAATGTATAATCAATGTGTATTTGAATATTTTATGAATATTTTATGAATGTTTTATGAATATCTAATGACTATTTTATTTGTATTTCTATATCAATCGTATTTTAAAGTTTTTTTCCTTAACCAATATTCCTTTTTTTTTTTCACTTTCGTTCCCAAAAGAATGTTTTTATTTCTCCAATCTTGTACTTGTGGTTTCATTTTCCTCCATATGTACATTCTCCTTTGTCCAATTTTTGAGAATTTCCTTTTGCTCCATATCAACGTTCTATTTTTCCCAAAACTTTTTTGCAAATTCTTGTTTTTCTACATACACTCAACCCTTCTTTACTTTGATGCTCAAGATGTACACAATATCATTTTTAAGGTTTCATACACTAACTCTCCACAAGTAAAAAACCTTATGTTCCACTATTTACTACGATTGACATATAGTGTAGTAGATGACATTTAGTGTAATATAGTTTTGTCACTACACTTATTGTAATTCTTACAATCAGTGTATGGATTCCTATTTAGTTACCACTACTCTAGAAGCAATCTTCGGTGTAGTGGAGCTAAAGAGTGCGTTTTTGCTTTCTAATCCACTCGATTAGTGATGGTGTACACTTTAGCTCTAGTGGAGCTAAAGTGTGCGTATTTTCTTATTAGTTCACTGCAGCTAGTGATGGGCACTAGAAATCTTTTGAATTTTAAAAAGATATTCAAAATATGTACACCTAAGTCCTCAATAATAATATTAAAAAGCAAAAAAATATGACAATCTCTTAGTCTTAGTTGGATATTCGGCGAGTGAGCTTCCCTGAGTACTATGCCAAGAAAGGTGGAGACAACTTTGCCCGTTGTTCTACGTGTGACAAATACCAGGATCAAAAGAAGCCTACTCAACCTGGAACACAAGCATCACTGCTATGGCAAAAGAAGATGTAGGTTCACATCGATTCTACTTTCGCACATCAGAACTTGTACTACATGAACCGATTTGGATCAAAGTCGTCGCCCCAAGAGGTTCTAACCATCATGCATGATAAGATGGATCACTCAAAGATCGCCTCCCCTATTTTTTCACACAAAACAAAGCACTTAGATGGGCTTTTGAAGTTGCCTTTTGCAGTCACAGGCATGCTTGCCCATGGTCATGTGGACCAGCGTGACGCCCATTACGACCTTGATTTATACTCCCATGATGCCAATTACACGGTCGGGTCGTTTGCAAAACTATTGCGTGACCTGGAGGCACCTCCGAAATCATCGTCCCGCCAACTCTTTCCAGAATCTGATTCTCATCCATTGTATGCGGCAGTATTACAGGGTGCAGAGATGTGTTTGGATCCATTAAGGCAGATTCCAGATATCCCAGTTCCAGGGAGGCCTTTGCCTCCAATATTGAACGTGTAAATGGATAATGTTGTTGGTGATAACAAAAATAGATTTGTTTTCTGTTTTTGGTCTCTCCTTGTTGCAAAACGCATCTTCCGCGAGGTATATGTTAATTTCATGCTAGTTGGTCATACACATGATGATATAGATGCATTATTTGGACGTTGGAGTATGACACTGAGGAAGGAGAGTTTTCCAACCATTCCTTTGCTCATGAGGTCGTTCATGAAAAATGAGAGTGTTCCCACAATCATGCATCTCATCCAAGAGGTTCCTGACTTTAAGAAGTTCATTGGGGATATGATTGTGGACGGTGATGAAGCTTTGCAGGGCCATACGAAGGCTCATCAATTCAAGTTTTATCTAGACTCAAGTGGTTGTCCGGTAATGAAGTATAAAATCCTTTGTCATGATGAGGATTGGCTTCTTAAGGGAGGAGAAGGTAGTGGCATCAAATTGTGGGAGGAGGATTCTGAAAGAAGGACTTTATGGCCTCGCGGAGAACCTGATGCATTGAAGCCTTCTACAATGCGCCATCTCTCTGAGGTGGTGAAGGGACTTTCAGGATTCATCGATCACTGGGAGCAATCATCGCGGGAGTCTGTTGAAGCCAAATCACGATTTGAGACGCTATCATACTATTGGCGCGACGTTAGAGATGCTCTGACTCTTCCAATGGATACGCCGATATCATTGATAGACAACTTTTGGCCGACGACGCAAATTGCCCATGCCATTGAAGATGAGTTCTCAGCGAAGGGTGAGGCACGCAAGGAGTTCGGTGAAGATGAGCATTTTGTTGGCTACAGGCGCGATTGTCCACCTCCTTCTTTTAGAGTTGGTCGTGATTTTTTTGCTAGCTATTTTGTTGCATTGCGGCCTTGTGATGGAGACGAGCGCCCATTTTGGATTACTGAAGCAGTTTCAAATCCTAACTCTAACTCGGATATGCCAAACACCGTCTGAAATCCAGGTCTTCCGCTCTATATAGCGCGATCCCGATGTTATGACGTTCTATAAAGATTGGGATATAGATGGCAACCTTCGCTGGACAATTGAAAAGAGGATAACTATAACGTGGGAGAGTACCAATTCTATCTTCACAACATGGAAACCTAGGTCTTGAAAGAAGGATGGAGGTCATGTACAAGATTCAACTACAAAAATTCGGAGGGGGCAAGTAGTGATTATCAAGGCCTCCTTAGAAGCACTTGCTGTGTCTGAATCGTAATAGACTTAGATAAATGAACTTTGCTTTTCCTAGATTTTGGATTCTCATGTGTGATACTTCCTGTAGTATGGTTAGATCCATTGGTGTTGAGATTATAGATATTAGTATTCAACTTCACTCTCTATGACTATATCTGATGCCAATGATTGCTATGAAGTATCGACTAGTTCTCCTTGTAGTTGATTTGAGCTAAATTTTGGGCATATTATTCTCTCTATTATTTTTGCATGTTAGTGATAATTTGCAATATGTTTCTATTTACTTTTTTATATAACAATGTGGTAAATTGCCTCTAATCTTGAATCCAATAATTCCAGTAACTGCCTTCATGGTTTATGATAGAAAGTAAATGTTGATGCACACTTTAGCTCTAGTGGAGCTAAAATGTGAGCAGATTTTCTTTTTAGTTCATTGCACTCAATAATGGTGCGTACTTTAGGTCGAGTGGAGCTAAAGTGTGTGGAATCACTTTTTTCAGTTCATTGCACCTAGTGATGGGTACACTTTAGCTCGAAGAAAGCTAATGTGTGCAACTTTTTTTCACTTTCAAACACCATCATTTGAAACTCGTCACTTATTTTTTAAGCCATGTATTCTACAAGGTAAACTAAATTTTTTGTAAATTTAAATACAATTTCAGAATATGTTTAGCCTATTCTCTTACAACTCACTATTTGTCCGTCATGTAGCTCACTGATAGCTAAACTTTGAGCATGGTGTTAATCCGGATTAATACCTTGGAGAGAATTTCGTAACTTCTAAGGCTTCAATTTGAATATTAAGATATTCATATTCAATGAACATATGTGGTATAAAAGAAGTGTCGACTATTATATTCTTCTTTTGAATATTATAGTTAGATTTGTCATGTAATCTTATCCATAGTACTTATTTTTCTAGGGATTTTTGTAGTGAACATTACCTCCCAATTTAATGGAAACTCATATCCCTCCATAGTGTAAAGTTTAGATGTGCACTTTAGCTCTTATGTCCTAAATGTCTTGATTTGGGAGTTGCTAAATCTCCCAATATAACAATTATGGTGTTACAAGTATAAAAGTGGGAAAATAACCGCATTGGATTCACCAATGTGGTACTTTTGAACGCATTTTTGCTAGGTGGATATGGAGTGCTAAAATTTAGGATTTCTTGTGACAATGGATTGGATATTTCCATTGACGCATAAATTATTCCGCATTCTTAGCTTATAATTTAATTTTTATTGGAGGTAAGAATTGATACATATAAAAGAAGTATCTAGCAATTGGTTCTGAATATGTTGTAAAGCGTGTTACATTGTCATATTGGAGGCATATTATTGCATGTGAGCATATTCTAACAATATGCATATGAGTGACATATCGCGCATGCATCTAATTAATCAAAAGTTGTAATTACTTCAATGGTTGTTGTCATTAAAAATTCATTGCAGTTGGACAACTTTATAAGATTCAAGTTGTATCACATGAATCCATTTAAAGCAATCATCTCAAATTGCATTTTCGTCTCAAATTGATTGTTATATAAGAACCATATATATTGCTACTTAATTGGATTCATTGCCAAAGAGAACTTTAGTCCCACTCATTTCCTAGTGCCACTCGTTTCCTAGCGGCCCTTGTCTTCTAGTATCACTCACAAGATCATACTCCATAGTTGTTTGTCTTAAGGTGCCGCTCCAAATCCAAGGACGCTCGTTTAGTAGTGCCACTCAAGATCTAGTGCCACTCAAAATCTAGTGCTACTCAAAATCCAATGCCACTCATTTTTTAGCGGCATCCAAAATATAGTAGTCCTCATTTTCTAGTGCCATTAAAAATCCAATGTACAAGACATTTGCAATATTCAACATTTATTTTCAACAAATTGATGATAATCCACATTGAACTTCTCAAAATGTTAGGACGTCCAAGATGAGTCATCATACCATCAATCAATCAACCATACACAAAGTCATTAACGTAAGCATATTAGGTGGCTTTTGTTGTACAGCGTGTTACGTTGTTCTGTTGGAGGCATATAATATTATTGCAATTATATGACTCATCCTCTCCAATTGCATTTTCATCCATAATCATTGACTGTAATGTGGGAATCATTGCTACTTGGATCCATTGCCAAGCGGAACTTCAATGCCACTTGTTTTATATTGCTGCATGTTTACTAGTGCCTCTCGCTTTCTAGTATCGCTAAAAGTCCAATGTTGATCATTTTCCAATGCCGCTCAAAATCCAAGGTTGCTCATATTCTATCACCACTAACAATCTAGTGCCACTCATAATCCAATGCCACCCAAAATTCAATGGCATTGGAATTCCAATGCTACTCATTTGTAAGCGGCACCAAAATCCGGTATTGCTTGTTCTCTAATTTGTAAAGAGTTGTAGTTTTTGTACTAGTGCATGGCTTCAATGATTCAAATTCTAGATAAGATAGTAAAGACGCATGACAAGTTCTTACACTTGAGATATACATGAACGGCCCATTTAATAGAAGAGTATCTCTCTATTAACCAAATGAATCCATTGCGCATTGTCCTGGAGCAACAAATTAACAACTTGCAAAAGGCAACCTGCGAGATCACTCCCTTGGGTTGGATAGGAAGTTGTGACCTAAGCAACAAGGTGAACTCAAAAGTAGATCCAATAAAATATACGTTTTGTTGAATAGCACCTGTCTATGATAACCAATCAAGTACCTAAAAATATCTATAACTTCCATCCCAAGGTCAGGATTACAATTGAGCAGGCCACAGTCTATGTAGACGGACGTTGTCCAAGGATTGAAATTCCCAGTCCCTAAATGATAGTTCAATGGTCGGAAGTCGGGTTAAACGAGAGGCAAATAAAATAATTAAGAGAAAGTGAAGAGCTGCAGTACTACCTTCCGTACAACCATGATGCATTTACACTGTGTATTGAGCCTTACCAACCCATAAGCAATGTTGCACCCGACATCCTACAAAATCCAACAATTAGCAAGTTCATTATCCCTTAAACCTTGGGGTGACCAAAATTTGGTCGATAGAAAAAATTAAAATGCTTTCACGTAATGATAAAACATTACTTTCATCCAAGTTTTTGTGAAGGTGTTGTCAATGAGTGCATGTACCACATGCACTGTAGATATCCTTCATAGAATGTGTAACTTTTTCCCTAAACAAGAAAATGTTTGACATGGAACTCAACATAGTGTATTTTCAAAACTTCTCGCTTTTGCTCTAAATTTGAATTTGAGTCATTAAAATGATATTTTTAAAACTGAATCCAACTAATGAAATGAATTTCTTCAAATCTAGTTTTCAATCCAATTTGAAAATTCGATAAAAACATAAATTGAGTAAGTCATTGCATTTTGAACTTTGAGCTTGTTACCATGGATGATCAATTTTCTAATTTTAGCTGAACACGGAAGTTTCATCTACACCACAAGTTCTAGCACAATAATATACACCTTCAATGAAATTATCATATTTTTTACTCAAAATTTGTATATGATGTAAATATTCTTCAATTTTTCTTCAAAAAATCACAAAAATTTGAATTTTCACAAAAAATCTTGTGTTTCTTGTGACATGAACAATACATGTGGTGTCATCTTTGAAAAATGAAATAAAATATTTTTTTCTTATATTTAATGATGAATTAAAGCACGTATTAGAATGAAAATCAAGATTAATGCCACAGTTATAGCTCCGTCTTTAAGGGATAATAAGATATCAATGCGAGTCACCAAGATTGATTTGAGCAACTCAATTACTTCCAATTTTGTGCAAATTCCATATTTTGAACCTCATCAACTTGAACCTTCAACTCCATTAAACCATCCACTTGAAACCAAGAATATGCAATTTTTAGATGAGGAGAACTCAAACATCTCTAAATTATTGTATTTAATATCTTACACTTGAACTAACTTGCTTTCCAACTTGAGCAGCATTTGCTAAAGCAAAGATGACTACGCTATTGTTATTGGTGTCATATAAAGTGGCCTTCATAGATGCCACATGACATTCCAAGAAAAATTTCAAGAATTCAACACCAGGTTGAAACCCAATCCCTTCTTTAGCTCACGAAAGCAATGGATGAATTGGTACCTTTGGGTCATAGGCCGTTGCTTCTACACAATGCTGGAAATTTCTCACAAAATTGTGGTAAGGATGGTGAAGAAGGATATCCACTTTCTTAACGACTTTAAAAACATTAGCCTACAAGCATGGTCTTAGTAAAAAAGGTAAAGTAGATGATAAAACCAACAATTAAAGGGATGACAATAATAAAGAAGAATTTTTGAAGTTGACTTAACCCTTGTAATCGAGGATGGGTCTTCCTCATCCATGGCATGTAAACAAGCGGCGAGTTTACCTCAGGCTTGAATGGTAATGAATCTAGCTCTGTTGACAGAAACAAGTCGAGGTATCATTATCAACGAGTTTCTGTCAAGACACTTGTAAAGTCACCCAAAGTGTCAATAAGATACCACTCATTTGATTTGTAATACAACTCTTAAAAGCTATCAGATTGATGAAAAACCTTGGTATGGAATCCTTAATAAGTGTGGAAGAATTGGATGGTGTCTAAACTTCAGCTATAACTAGTTTTAGCCTCCTGTGAGAAGGAAAAAGGAGAGGTCATGAATCTTAGCCGCCTTTATCCATCTTTGAACTGATTAAAGATTAACTAAGACCTATTTGAATAGTTAAAAATGAGAAAAGAGGTCCTAACTAATGGTGTCTTTGTCTCACATTTCATATATATATATATATATATATATATATATATATATATAACTCTACTACCTTGGGGGGAATGCTATCTTGTGAGCAGTGAGCGGTGAGCGGTGAGCGGTAAGGGGTAAAAACTTAGAAGTGCATATACTTCAAAAAAGTAAATGAAAGTAAAATAAAAAAGACCTAAAATCCTATAATATAGGGATTAATTTGTAATCCCGAAGAGAAATATAATAATTAATTTAAAATGACTAAAAATAAGCGATTAAGGGAACCCTATATCCGTAGACGTTGTCAGTTAAGGGAAGCCCCAAAAATGTAATTGGAATTTAAGAATTTGATGACACCCGGCAAAACTCCTATGATATCCGTTAAAAACCGGATATCGAAGGATTATAAAAAATATAGGCTGCCAACTCCACCATCCGCATAAAAATAAGCTTCCTCCAATTCAGGAGTTCCAAAATCACATCATAACAAGCATATACTCCAAGTAGCTCCCCTCAAACCACCTTAGCATGATCCACCTCATCAAATAAAAAGTCACATTCTAGGCCAATCAGCTGAAGATAGCATTCAAAGTCATGTATGTGTGATTTAGTGTAGTGACTAAACTTCTCAGAAGAACAGAAATTGATTAAAAGACATAGGTTGCACTTAGTCATCACCTAGGAAGAGAAGTTACTATAACCATCCGACGATGAAAGTAAAATGTCGGACTCCTCTAATGCCTCGATATCAAGAAAATCTATAAAACTAAAACCTGAAGTAGAGGAAGTGGATGCAAACGATGGGGACACTACGTTTCACATCTGATTTGCAGCTTGGCCAGCATACGAAGGAAGCAGGAAATCCCTATTCGGTGATTTAGCCAACTCCATCAATCTGAAACAAAATGAGACACCAAAAATTATTAAGGAATTATGAAAAGAAAAGAAGAAAAATAAAATGCTGTGACTTACTTACTCAAGCGGTTTCTCTTGGCGATCTTGCGGATTGGGGGCTCTTCATCAATGGTAAGGTCAACCGTGGTGGGCGGAACGGGAGTGAATCTCGGAGGCTTGGGCATAAATAGTGGCTTCAACACCGCCTTGAATACCCCCTTGTCGGATTCGAAGCCCACGAAATGACGACTAGCAGCGCGACACGCCCAAAGAGAGTTTCCTATAGGATCAGAAAGGTTAAGATTAGTTGACTATATAATTGCTTCATAAAAGATGAGAATCGATCAGAAAGGCTATATATGGTGAAGCAATACCTGTAGATGCAAATGCATCAAAGATCACCGCTCCTGGCTTTGTAAGGGATTCGAATAGCATCTGGAAGAAAATGACGCCCTTCTCCCGACCAGCCCGCCATGGAACATTACTGCGCATGGACTGGGAAGCAGAGTCGTTGTGATCAAGAAGGACGCCGGTCTCTTCAAATCCCCAACCAGTCTTTGAAAGTTGTGCATTCACAACGTATGAGAAGGACTCCATTGGCAATGCGTTCCTCACGAAGAGGAGGATACGGAACCGGTGGGTCTGAAATTATTAAAAAAACATGGCAAATTAATAAAATTTGGTGAAAAGTGAATAAAATATGGAGATGTATCAATGAAAAATAATTACTAACCTTCTTTGATGGATCAGTTGGCAATGCCAACGGTAATTCGTTAACGCCCCACCACTCGCGAAGCAACTTAAAGTCGTAGGCTGCCGCGTACGACCGGACGTCGGTGCGGATCTGTACAGACTCTGTATTGATAACAATAATACAACCTTGGTCATGCAGGAACGAATCAGAAAATTCAAAGAGGGCCTCAACCGCCGGTTCAGCATAGACATTCCAAGAGGGAATGTCATTTGCATCCCGAGAAATCGAGGGAACCCAGAGGCCTTCCGGAATGTCTCCAAGAATAAGATCAAAATCAGGGTGGGGACATATTGCGCTGCGGGACGTGGTCGAGGTGGGAGGACACACCTGCCAGAACAAGAACAGATAAAAATTAGACTGAGTGGAGAAAAAAATCTGCATGCCGCAAATAAGGCACTAGATGAATTGATGAATATCATATGGTAGGGGAAAAAAAGATGAGTCATTACCTTCAGCATAAATTCATTCAGTCGAACCATGTAGGGGTGTTATTTCCCACCATTCATCATCTCTTGAAGAGATGATAGCTCAACTCTGATTCCCATCTTTGGAGCCAAAGAGCTCGGTGGAGAGAAGGCACCAGGTAATGCTTTCCTCTTCACGACATGGGAGGGCTTAGGTGAAGGTGAGCCCTGAATATCCGGAGGAGATTGGACCTCTGGAATGCTCTCAGATACCGAGGGTGCAGAGTCGGTCGCTGCGATTGCAATGGGAACAACAACCTCGACTTCAAAGTCTCGAGATGAAGATCCTCGAGTCTTCCTTGTGGCAGCTTTGCCCTTACCTTTTCCTCTAGTTGGCGCTGAAATTGGTTCGGCGTCTGACTCGACCCCAATGAGCTCAGGCTGAATGCCATCTCGCAATGAAAAGTCAAAATGTGGTGGTTTCTGGACAGGGCAGTCTAGATACCATCCACAACGCTCCCAATATTGAGGCCCCCAATCAACTTTGATCCCCTCAGATATCATCGTCGAAGGGCTCTTTGGATCCAGGTATGATGCGAAGAATGGGGGGTTGCGAGTCACTGCCCTTGCCGGCATAAGGATAAACTTGAAGTACCTGTATAAGGTACGCCGCAGAGCCGAAGGGAACCCGCACTGGTCCGCTGCTTCATAGTTCTTGTGAACGCCCTTGTCCACATTGAACTCTCGATAAAATGCTATGTCCCACAACTGAATCCGCTTTTCCTCGATGTAGTCCGAAATTCGCGTGATTGGGTCGCCATTATCTGGGTCGTAGTTCACAACTATTCCAATATCCAGCAACGATCCTTCCAACAGCCGTTTAGCTTCAGTAGACAACTGCAATAACCGGATCAACGCATAAGAAAGACTATAGTTATGAACAAAAAAGGAGAAATCAAAGTGCGTAGATTGGGTACCTGAGCCCACCACCTAGCTCGGTGAAGCCAATCAGGGAACTCACTGTCTGGAAACTTTGCCTTGGAAATCTTAGAGATTCTCGAAGATTTTTGTGGGACTCCGTTCCCACGTGGTGCCGAAAGTTACCCTTATATTCCGGCCAAAACAAAAAAATTAGTTAATAGTTACGCTAGTTCGGTCTAAGGAACAACATATAGTCTTGATGAAAGAATAAAGTTGGAGGAGACGATCTGCAAACCCTAATTAAGCCTAAAATTGTCAAATACGGAACCGGAGCAGATACCGGGATTCCGGATCAGGTGGTTATCCGGAACTGTCAGCCAGAACTGTCACCGTCAACCGTCATCATGATACCGTACTAACGGTCCGACTACTTAAAGCTGGGGTTTGGAGGGATACTCTTTCTTCTCACTTTGTCTTCCCGTGCCTCGGCTTGTTCTTTCTTTTGCTCTCGCTTTCTCTCTCGCTCTTACGATTTTTTGAACCGATTACTGTTAGGGTTTGGAGAATCAGACAGTTAGAACGGACGTGTGTCTGTTAGGGAGGGCTTTTGTGAGGACGGTGCGTGCAGGGACAACCTCGAGAGATAGTGAGGTGATAGTCTGATTCCATGAAGTCTGTGCCGATGGCCAAGAAGAAGAGAACGGACAGAGACGGGCGCGACCGGAGAGACGAGGAGCCGGCAGTTGCACTTCCCCCCTTAACTCGCGTTGTTCCGGAAATCCCAGAAGACCCGGAGGAACTCGGTATGCTGAAGAACAGCCTGAAGTATATGGGTTGTGAGGGTTTACTCGAGGTCTCGTGGGGCATCCGGGAGGAGGTCTACGTCCGGGAGCTTGTTGGGTCGCCGGACAAGAAATACAAGGGGCTGATGGGAGCCCATCTGGAGGCCTGGGGAGTCCCGGAGTGGTCTCAGGCCTACGATTTCCGGGTTGGCCGCACAAAGGTGGTGGAACGGCGGGACGAGTTTTTGGCGGAAGAGTTCGGAGGACCAGCAGACCTAAAGGATGGCTACAACCTCCAAGACCTTCGGCACTAGGATGCCTTGCTCGTGCTAGGGTTTTTAAACCCTATCTTCCATCCGGAAAAGCCGAAACGGGTGGTGGCGAAGTGGGCCTGCACTTTCCTCGGAGCACTCCGGGGAAAGATCGTCGTCGACTGGGGAACGTTGATGACCGACCTAATCAACCGGTTGGTCGCCAATCTCGAGAAGGTGAAGAAATCGGCAACACGGCTGGCCTCGTATGTGGTGCACCTTTATGCGCACCACCAGCAACTCACTCATGCGGAAGTCCGGCACTACGACGAAGTGTTTAACTTCCAGAGGTATGGAGCGGACGAGTCGGAAGAAGAGGAGTCCGGAGAAAAGGAGATTGCGCCGGGAGCAGCAACCACGAGCACTCCGGAAGTCCGGAAGAATTCTAAGAGACCTCGGGGGAAGGAGCCCGAGGCGGAGAGTCCGGGCATCGACAGCTCCTCCGCATCTTCCGGAGAAGATGCGGCTAAATCGGGTGGAGGAACTCCGGAACCGGGAGACGGACTCGAAGGCACTACATACGCAAATCTCCACCATGTACAAAGCCAGCAATGACATGGAGAAGGAGATGAAGCGGTACCTCACGGAGGCCGCCCTAGTAGTGACGGCCCGAAAACTGGCCGAGGAAAAGGCTAATGCTTTCGCCGCCGCCTTGACGGAGGTTTGGGCAGCCCTGGAATTCCCGGTGGACACGGTCAATTGGAGCCGACTCTTCTCCGAACTGGTGGAGAAGAAGGAGAAGGTCAGCAGGGCCAACATCATCCGGTTCCTGCTAGACCAGGCGGAGAAGATGGGCCGGGCATGGGAGTAGATGCGGCTGCTCGTTGACAACGTCACCCAGGGTCTTCTGGAGGGCCCCGAAGCACCGACACCAGAGGGGACCCCAACCCCAGGACGGACTACCGCCCCTCCGGAACCCTCGCCGCCTGCGACCACTCCTGCTCTGGGGACCTCCGCGAATCCGGAGACCTTGGACACTCCCTCGCCACGGACACCAACGGAAGGTATCGTACTCCCCAACCTGAGTACGAGTGAGATTCTGAAGAAGCTTCCGGATCTCCTATCCCCACCCAACATGGGGCTGCCGGATCCTCCGGCGGAAGGCGATCCTCAAACTGCACCAAGGTCTGTGTCCCGGAGACTGGCGGACGGACCTAGGAGTCCATCCGGAAGCTACCCAGACCTGGTCCAGGAGGCCGGAACGGCTTCCGCAGTGGGAATACCAGCTCCCCCGATTCCGGAAGGATCACCGCAACAGCCCCCTCTACCGCCGGACGCCAGTACTCCGGTGGCAGTTGTCCCTCCAGCAGCCGGACCATCGACCCGTAGGACCACCCTTTCGCCGGCAACGTCAAAGAAGGCGAAGGGCAAGGCGCGCGCTCCGGTAGAGATCTCCCCCTCCCGCCGGAGTGGGAGAAACCGGGGCCCAGGAGCTCCAACTTAGGATTAGATAGGTTTTGAATTTCTTTGTCTTCTTTTCTGAGGGTTAGAGTCCGGAGCAGCAGCGACTAACGATGGGGCCCCAAGCGCACCCGGCTGCTGCCGGAATCAATAGCCAGTTTTGTAGATTAAGTAGGAATTCAGGAGACGGAACTGTTCCGTAATTTATGGATCTGAGATCGGATCTGGAACTTTCCGGATTTTTTAGATCTTTTAGATAAGATCTAGCGGACTTCCCGTAGATAGGTAGGAGGAAAGACTAAGTTTAGTCAGGACTTAGTTAGTACTTAGTAGTAGGGTTTTGGGCAAAACCCTTTTATCTTGTTCTTCTCACTCGGAAATATACGCTATCATTTACACTAGATTTGCTACCTTGTATTGGTTGTGGTGTATGGAACCTGTGAGTGACGGATCCATTCTTGAGGGTAGAATCGTGTGAGTAGTTCTTTCTGGAATAGGGTAAGTCCATTGTTTCGCCGGAGGGGGAAGCTGTCAAGGTCGGTATCAGGAGATCGCCTGGGAGAGGTGGAGAGAACTATTGCAGAGGAGTTCCTGGTAGTCTCCAGGGTCCGGAAGTAGCCAGGAGGGAAGGAGATGAACTGCAGAGGTGTTCCTGGTAATCTCTAGTTCACGGAAGTAACCGTCAGGGTTACCAATCCGACGTCCTTGGGGGTCAGAGAGTGTCTTAGGGCGTCCTAGGACGAGGACGTCCTGACGTCACGTCGGACGCAGCGTCCGGGGGTGGTAAAATGCATTTACGGAAGGCCGTAGTAAGTTTTCTGGACCGTCAGATTCGACGAAGTGCGACGCGGCCAGATCTCAGCCGTCGAAATGCGTCGAGTCGTCCGACCGGACCCCGCCGTCGGAGAGATCGGACGGCACCTCGGCCGTCCGCGTGATCGGATGGCCAATAGACAGATCATACGGCCCCGATTTGATCGCAGGGCCGCACGACGGCCGTCCGATTAGGCCGACGGCTTTAGGGCCGACCAATCGGGCGGACGGCCTCATGGCCGTCCGCCACCCTATAAAAGGCCGTCCGCCAACCTCTCTCTCTCACTTTTTCCTTCCCCTCTCGAAAATTGAAATATATTTTTGAGTGGATGCGGAGTGGCTTTGGCTGGCATTTTTCCATCCATTGGCTCCTCATCTTTGGGAGGGAGAAAGTGATTCACATTTGGGGGGGAGTTGTTGCTATTTTTTTTAAGTTTTTTTAAAAACTTGTTCGTAAAATGCTTTTTTCATAGTTTTTTTTTGAACTTGTTCCAAACTAGTTTTTCTCTTCAAGTTTTTTTTAAAACTTGCTCTTAGAAGTTTTTTCTCATAGTTTTTTTTTTATTTGTTCCAAACTAGTTTTTTTCTTGAACTTTTTTTTAAAACTTGTTGTAAGAAGTTTTCTCTCTTAGTTTTTTTTAGAACTTGTTCCCATCTAGTTTTTTTCTTGAAGTTTTTTTAAAAACTTGTTCTAAAAAGTTTTTTTTTAAAACTTCGAACGGCGGCGGGGTCAACAAGATGCCGAAGGACAAGAAGAAGCAGAAGGTTGCGGACTTCGGAGTGAAGCTTCACCCAATCCACGACATTCCATCTGAGGCTTGCAAGAATTTCCTCATAGAACTGACCGTCAGATTCTATGAGGAAAATTCTATTCGATCATTGGAGAGCAAGTACGTCAGATATAGAGATGAAGGCCCCGAGAAGTTCCGGACGGACATGCGGCAGCACATGATGGACGCGCTTCAAACCCCGATGTGGAATACGGAGACCCAGAAGCGCGGGTTTTTGAAGTTCTTGGATGCCAGAGTGCACGATTCACTCTGGAATGCCAAGAACTTGTTGACCAAGTTTGGGAGGTTCAATCGCGCGGCGGATGAAGTTTTCAACGACGTGCTGTTGAAGGCGGATTTGTTCGTGGCCCAGATGAAGCCATTTGCCAAGAATCGAAACCGGCGTGGCTCCGTGGGATGGTGGAACTCGATAGAGAGGCACCAAGAAGACCTGCTGCGTAAAGCCCATCTCATTGCCATTCCGCCAAGAGTCGCAGTTATACAAATGGACAATGCGAACAGAAGAGGTGGATACGCCACCATTCGCAAAGTCCCCATTCAGGGTGCTCCGGGCATTGAACCATTCTCGGAATTTGCCGCCAAGTTGTCCAACCAATCGGAGACATGGCCGGATTTGGCAAAAGTTGAGCATCAGAATGAGTCGATGGCGGTGAGGATTCTACATCCGGGTGTCATCCGTTTCGTGGCCATTCATCCGAACAAGTACGAAGGCTATGCGTATTGGTGGAATGGTGGGACAATTCGAGAGATGTTGAAGCGGGATTCCATTTATGGCGACGATGCTTATTTATATTTAAACTTTGGGAGATTCCCCGAGGATGAGGTTATTCAAGCTCATTAGTTGGTTTGTTTTCGCAAAAAATGGACTGAGCTTGCGCGGGCGTTGTTGCGCATCATGAACGAGGTCCACAAGAGCAACAATCTCCACAACAACTTGTCTCTGGACAATATCCTCCTCCACTTCCCTCCAGATGAATCGCGAGTGTATATTGGAGTATGCGATTGGGGCATGACCACGAAGATTAACGAACCAATGCAGTCTCTTTATACGTTCACAAAGCGTGAAGACATGGCCGAGACTCTGCGAAAGCGATGGTGGGTCGATCCGCGGGTTGCGTACTTGCACAAACCAGATGCGGATGTGCAAATGATTCCGAAGTTATCCATGGCTTCGGAGGAGTTCGCTACGGCCCGTATAGCGCAACGAATCAACGGGCGGACAATGTCCATAGACTACGAGAATCTGCAACGGGAATCTCGGAGTTCCGTAGTATTCTCAAATCAAGAATTTGCGGATACATTTCATATGTACATGGAGAGAGTCTGCAACGAAAACCGAGAAAGCGCTGGAGGATTGTTTCATATCATTACACGCTTCAGCGACACATACAACTGGCCCACGCCTCATGAGCATTATCGGTCAACGTATTAGTAATACATAGGTTTTACTTTATTCCTTTCGGCATTATTAGACTATACTAGATAGCATGCACATTTTGAAGTGACTATAGCAATAGTCTTAGATTAATATGTATTACATGCCTTTATAATTTGGGCACAAGAAGTAAAAAAACCTTATTTCATATAGCCGTGCAAAGAGCGACATTTTTTGAATTTTATATGGTTTAGGTTGTCGCATAGTTCCGATTTTTTAACTTATCAATGTGTTCTATTTCAAAATTCTTGTATTTCAGAATTTTTGTTAAAATTACCTCAAAATATCCTAATCCAACCTTATGATGAGATTTCCCTACACACCAATTTTTAGAGGTAGAAAAAAATAGTAGCATATTCAAATCAAGTGCGCAAATACTGGAGTTTAAAAATTGCCATCCCATGTTTTATTTTTTAGTAAACTGAATAAGATTTCAAATGATAATCCAAACCCAGGTTTAGGAAGGTTTTCATGTGTTCACTACATGTTGTTGAAAAAGCAAAATGTGTAAAATATGATGATCTCTAGGTTTTATGTAGAGAAGATATATATCAAATTTTACGAGTTTGGGTTCGAACTTTTCGGATAGATCATGGTGCCCATGGCACAAAATCATACATAACCTCAACCATTTTATGTTTCTTGAATACAATTTAGCATTTATAGGAATTACCCCCATTTGAAACGCCTCCTCATGCCCGACTCCCTACTCATACAACATGTCTCCTATATCCCCAAAAATATCGTGGCAGTTTTGATCCGGAAACATTTCAAAGTTGTTGGATTCTAGTGCAATGACCACAGAAGGAAACCAAAAGTTTGATTTCTAGTTGTAACCGTTGGAACTCAATTAAGACTTATTAAAAAATATGTTTACAAAACTTCAGAAACTTTGACCGCACAGATTGAAAGATTATAGTGTGTGAAGTGAAGCAAATGGTTAAGGGTCTTCACTGCGTTTAGTGGATCCGCAGACTTTGACTTTACCTGGCGTCAAAATTTTGAACTAGCCAAGGTCTAAATCCACTACCTTAAACATGATGGTAGTTCCTTAGACAACAATTTCTTGAGGTAGAGGACAGGTGTAGCGTATTCAAAACAACCATGGAAGTAGTGGAGGTTCAAACTTTGCCAATTCAAACTTCTTTTTCTTGTGAACTTCATGTGTTTTGAATTACTAATCCGAATGGTCAATAAGAAGGTTTACACCACATATTAATGTAGAGAAAATAAAATGTAAGAAATACAAAGATATGTAGGTTTTATGTGAAAATTCATAAGATCTTTTGGTACCTCGCCCGACAATGAGTGACAATGTGTGAAAATGTTTGACTTGGGTTGGTATGCTATTTTTAAAAATTTCAATAAAGAGAAGACTTGTTTTTTCAAGGGAACGGTGAAATACATCGTTTCTCATAAGGTTTTCCATGACATTGTCATGTACATTCTTCTAAATATTTACACATGAATCAGATGCATAGAAAAGTTAAAAGTTTGATTCAAACTTTGCATGTTTAGGGTTCACCCACGCTTTGACGACGTCCCCTTCCATCCAATTGTATTCTTTCCGTGTCCATCATCATATTATTGTTTCAAATGAGATTTCAAACGAGACACCTTACATGTCTTGTAAATGAATATCGCCATATATAACAAATTTGAAAACACAACCAACACTAACACACAAAAAACATGCATGAGATCGAATGTGATGAACATATTCTCTAGCCATAATCTACATCCAAAGTTTAGTCCCTAAAATGTTATTTTTAAGTACACTCCAAAATGTCAAATTTTCAAAACTTTTGTAACATTTTTTTTGCTCACATACGAGATGAAAACGCACCTAAAAAGCCCAAATCCGAAGTCGGAATTGAAAAAAAAAATATATTTTGGAAGTTATTAAGCCGTTGTTATGTTAATTCTGCCAAAAGAATAGTTTCATCCACTGTGGATGAAATTCTATGCGGCGGAAGAAAAATCCCGCAGCGGATGAAATTTTCCGCAGCGGATGAAAATGTCCGCAGCGGATGAAAAACAGCGCAACGAATTAAAAACAAGCTGCGGATGGAAAAAAAACTGCGGATGAAAAATCACCATGCGGAGGAAAATCAGAGTCCGGTTTAAATGTTTGCAGCGGATGAAAACATTCGCAGCGGATGAAAAGTAGACTGCAGATGAAATTTTGAAAACCTCATTATAATATTAAACTACATTACAATGGTTGGACTAATGCGTTTCGAAGCAAGCGCCAACCGCTAATTTGCATCTATAGAAGTTTGGTAGTGGTTCGCGCTTGTTTTGCAACGCATTATAACAACCACTTTAATGAATTCTCTATATTATTTAATATTAAGAAAAACATTCATTTCAAGATTACTTTTAAAAAACAGGAAGAGTAGAGAAGGAGCGGGTTACAAACGTTAACCCTTAAACGACATTTCATGGCCTGGGCGGGCAGCCCGAAATTGGATCACGGCATCTTCTATACTTGGACATCAATGAATAGTGCACTTTTTGAACTTGGGCATCATGAATAAATCAATCAATGATGAGCTTGCACCCTCCTGAAGGTTATCAACCTACCTACCACAATCCTTTCAAAGCACAAATCACTCATACAAATTGTGATTTGAATTGTAAAATTTCACTTTGTGAATGCATCAAAAGAAGGTGATTAGAATGATATCAAATATGTGAAAAGTTGAGTACAGGAAGAGCTACAGAGAAGATTCTGTAGAAACCAAGCCCCTCGGGCTGGCTCTGACGTTTAAGGGTTAAGTGTTTCTTAATAGTGTTCATGATGATTCTTAACACTTTGCCATAGTCATTCGCGGACGATTTTCATTAAAATGCGCCTGTGCGCACATACCTGTGCGCCTGGCCCACGTAGCTTCTGAAGACTGTTTTTCGTCTAGAGATTGTTTTCTCAACCAAGGACTACTTTTCCATCCTCTGACTATTTTCATCCGCAGTGGCGGAAATTGTAATTTGGCCACATTATATTAATAGTGGATATCGGCTCTCTAAGTAGGGTTATATTTAGTAGAAAAAATAAATTGTGTAGGAGGTTTTCCAAAAACCACATTCTTCTGTGTGTTTATAAAGCATTTTAAGGAAGTTCAATGCCTAACTCCGTAGGTAGATTGCTACGACATATTTACTCGGACATCTAGAATCATAACAATTTAAAGCAATGAAGTATATGCAATCATTAATACAAACATGCATACATTAAATTGTAGAGGCATTCAAATATGAATAGCAAAAATGCTTATAGGAAGATTTTGTTGTATTCATTGATATTGTATAATGTATTTGGTATACCATTTCGTGTACTCTATAGAGTAATTTCCACACACTAAAATATCCTTAGAGCATAACTTATGCCCATACACAAAACATGACAAATCATCACAACAGAGTACAACAACTAACCCGCACCCATATTCACTGACTGTATCAATGCACTTTATCTACTAAACATCCAAATAACAAACCCTATCCTCTACAATAGCCATCTCGACCAAACCATTTTAATGTCGTTGATCCACATGTTACAAAACTGAACACATATAACAATCCTTCACAAAGTTCTGCTCAAGCAAATATCGATGGAAACGAACTTGCATCTATAGAACTTGGGAAAGAGGTCCTCAAAAAAACGCATGAAAATGCCAAAGACTTGTACGAACATCCACATGCTACCCCATACCACTTCCAAAAAGAATATTGGCCTCCTAAAGAGGATACCCCTATTAAGGTTCCGGTTTTATTCTTGAACAAATATCTCAAGACACAAGACCTCTATAACAACCTTGACACAATCAAATAAAACTTCCCTAATATAGAATAATGGATTCGCAACAACAAAATAGACTATGAACTCTCTACGAATTCTTCGAAAAATTCCATCATCCCAAACTCACAAATAACATGCGTCATCAAATTCCGTAATAGTCGATATTTGGGAAACGCCCGAAAACAACTCTTATTTGGAATAGAAAAATTCCCATATGTAACATGCCCCATATGCACTTTCTCAGACGCCGACAAATCACTCCATGTTCTACCAAAAATGCCAAAACCATCACATACACTCCTTAATTGTCACAAGACATAGCAAAGCAGTACAAGAAATTCAAAAACTATTTACCTCCCATAACAAATCACGATGATTTATCCTCATGAATGCCGGCACCTTTAATAACAAGTTACAACCCACAAGGAAATACGGTCCCCCCATTGGCTACTCCCGAGTCCCATGTACATGTGCAACATAGCGCTGTCTTTGTAACGCTAGACTCAAAGCCGACATACTTTGCATTCGGGGCCTACCATACAATGACCCACCATCGACCACATTAACCAAGAGTATACCATTCAATTTATCGAATTCACATATTGTAATGATAGATTCTCCCCGGAAACAATTGAAAACAAAATAAATGAATACCAACCCAGCAACCCCTTATTAATGACATCATTGCCCTCGGATGGAAAATGGACCCGCTTATTGTAATCACTGCCGATGCTCGTGCCACCACCTTTATTCCATCTATAAATATCCTTTTGAGATACCTTTAAAATCTCCATCGAAACAATTTCACACACTTTCAATATTATTAACACTGTTGCCATTCAATATGCCATGTCCATTCTACTACACCAACGCAAAATGGAAAAGAAACCAAGCCCTCCTTGACAGGGTGTCTGGTGGGCATGGTCTTAGTGATGGAACGAACAGATTCTTTATTCACGCCAGCCCCTTTGCGGAGCGGCGTTTCTCTTCTTGCTTTAACTTCTAGGTCAGAAATAGTCAAGGAACTTTAGAGGTACAGGTTGAAAAAAAAAATTATTTAACATGTAATGATATGAAATACTCTTTAACTTTTATGAGGTGAATGAAAAGTTGGAATGTATAAAAATTTCTCATTCCACACATCCACTTATACTAAAAAATTATCAATAAAATTCATTTGGAAACATGTAGCATGCATTGTACATTCATCATCCACATTGACATGGCCGCAACGTAGAAATATTTAATAAACATTGATTAGAAGATCTTAAAAAATGACCTTCTAAATGTACAAAATAGTCAACATTGTTCTCACATGAAGACATTATCCACATGGATTACATTACACAAAGACCATGTATGATTAATCGGAATCTGAGTCGGTATCACGTCTTTGACTTGGCCCAGCGCCACTTGAGTACGGCCCGCTTGAATAAACATCATACAAGTTATTGTATTGCCTGTTCATGTAGCGAGATTCATCTTCGAGCCTGCGGATGTACTCGTTCTGGCTTTGTATTGTGGCTTCATGCATTTGTCTTTCAAACTCGGCATCTTCGTTCTGACGAGGTGGAAACGTTGATGGAGGTGTGTTGTCTCTTCCATCTAATCTCCAGCCATATCCATCGTAAGGATGGCCATATACGTCGTAATAGACGTGTCCAGGGTTTGGAGTGTCGTGTTCTTCCTCTTTTCTGGGGGAATTACTACCATACTCGTACGTATCCCTTGGATGCGTTCGCGTATAGCTCTGAGGGGTGTTGGTCCCTGTACCACATTGGCCGCCATCCAAAGAACGGCCATATGCATGGTAAGAACCGCCATATCCGTCGTGATAGACGGGTGCAGAGTGTGGGGTGGTATGTTCTTCCTCTTCTCCGAGGGAATTACGACGAGACTCGTACGTATCCCTTGGATGCGTTGGCGTATAGCTCTGAGGGGTGTTGGTCCGTGTACCACATTGGCCGCCTTCGTAGTAATGGCTGCCACTCCCCCCACCAAATGTTACAGGCGTGGAACCCATATCATTGCCACGGTTGTAGTCGTTGTAGTTATGTCCCCCGTACTCTTCTGGAGGTGTCAGCTGTTGTTGGTGGGCATCGGGATCGTCCCCGAATCTTCGGTTTGACCAACGTGGCCAACAATCACTCGGTTGATTCTAGGTGGTTGGTATAAAATGGGCAGTTCGATCCATCAGGCTGACATTGCGGCCCGCCACGGTGCGCCAGTCCACATCCTTGTGTAGGACGATTTCCGCCCAAACCATGGCCATGTTCGAATACAACATGATCTCCGGCCTCGAGTTACGCACACCCACCGCAGCAGTGACCTCATGATATCGATGGCGGAAATGGTCGCTCAGACAATTGCTCGCTGGACCTTCGCGCCGCGGCCCTGATATCCTCGCTTGTGCCCTCGGCCACAACTTCATGAGGTGCTTCATCTTCACATACCTCTTGCACATGGTGCAAGTCCACAACCTCTCTTCCTCGTCCTGCCATCCGAACTCCGCAACAACATTTGGATCGTCCGTTGCGTCCCAATCCATCTCGGGCGCTTTGCCCTTTGGAGCAACGGGCCGGTTGGACCTTGGCATCTTCCCTAACTAGAACAAACAATTAAATGAATGAATGGGAATTAACCCCTAAAGTTCCTTGACAATTTCCCTCAAAAACTATAAGTGATACTAACTTTCAAACCAAAAATCCAAAAAATAAAATAAAAATATGTCCGCGAAGCTCTTATCAAAGGCAATGTAGAATAAAAATTTCAGAGAAAATTGATTTGTTTCTGAATTTTAGGAACTTGCCCCAAAATCAAGGAATCCACCCGAAGGAGATTCTGGTCGTTTAGGGGTTCAACGAATTAAAAAATAATAAATATCTTACCACTCGAGGGGGCGTAAGCGATTCGGCACAATATGCCAAAGCGACCAGCTCGCCCACTAGAGTGTGGGAGAAAGGTCGGCCGTCCGCCTTTTATGCCGACCGCGAGTCGCGGACGGCCTCCGCGGACGGTCGGCGAATCGTCCGAGCCGTCCGATGGCGGACGGCCACGATGCCGCCACGGACGGTCGCGGCCGTCCGATCGGTCGCGACCGTCCGATGGGTCGCGGCCGTCCGATTGGATCCGGCCGCAGAGTCCGTCCGCGGCCGTC
>OZ020514.1:57601322-57684109 GCA_963971425.1 Bryoerythrophyllum caledonicum | reverse complement strand
GCCGGGACTGCGGGACGGCTATTTACCCCCGGGTAAATTGACAAAACTGGTTATGTCACCGGACATCTTGATAGGCCGGAGGACGTCTTCCGTCCTGACGTCCGGACGTCAGGGACGTCGAGCGTCCTGACAACCCTGGTATCCGTGCTAAACTGAATTCCGGCCACGGCCGGAGTTCTTCCCTAAGATAGGAAAAAGCCTGGTACCCATATCTAGACGGAATAACCATAGTGAATAGTGAGTCTCTATCCCGGAAAATTGCAACCATACCCGCCGGAATGCCGTTGTAGTCCGGATTAGTCTTTGTGTGACCGCATCCGGAAGGCCTTCCGGATGTCGTGAGAGCCGACGTCCGGCAGCAGCAATCAAATTACCAGTTAGCATAGTAGGGAGAGTGGTGTTCGGTCACTATAAGTTCCGGACAGTGGGTGCCTAGCCACTTTAAGCCACAGGGCAGTGGGAAACCTAGCCAGTTACACAAAACAGGGTCAGTGGATTTCGGCCACTCGCTTAAAAACTCCAGGAGACTCTCTGAGGAGGAACATAGACAAATCAAACTACCTCCCTGGTTTCCGGAACCTACTCTCCGGAAACCATTGTAAGTAATTCGGATTCCGGAAGAATCCGGATCTAACCTAAGTAGGAAAAGACTATAGCTAACTCGTAACCGAATTGCTTTTTTAAACTTAGTAATCCGGAGTATTGGAAAGAAGATATTTAGGTCTCTGTGGGAACGAAACCGGAGCGGTTACTTTGGAAAGCTCTTAGTGACAATTCGGAGCATTCCGGAGGAATACTGTCTCTACGAATTCCAACAATTTCCATCTCTATTCCAACGCTGGAGCCATTTGACTTTCATCACAGGATCCATCGCAGATGTCCGAAGCATAGAGAGCTTCTCCTGGGTCATCTGTGCGTCGTCATCATGAGCCTCGTAATGAAGCTTCACTTGAGTGAGAAATGCTCGAGTGTGCCTAGGATCCGCAACTGGAAGTTGCTTCCTCAGCTCCAAGAAAGTGGAGCCTTTCATCTTCTCAACGGCTTTTCTGACAAAGTCCTGAGCATTTGTAGAAGTCCATTCCGAGGGATCAGGGAATTGCTCTATAAACTTTCTCTGCGCAATCGATGCAGCTCACCAATCTCTTGCTGCAGAAATTAGAAATATGATCAAGCTTGAATTTAGATAGTTGGATAAAATTGATGAGAAGAGCTAAGCCCCACAGTACAGAACGGATTTAGCACACTACAAAAGACTCAATTGTGTCAAATATCCGTGACCACGGAGTGTGTATAGGGAGGAGTGCCAGTGAAGGCACACTCCCTTGCATGCGGCAATACTTGGAATGCAGCATGACGAGGGGGTGTGCCGCCAGCGGAACACCTCCTTGTACACACTCCGTGAACACGGAAAGTGTATATTCTGTGCACTTGGTGTGTGCTTAGAGAGGTAAGCCGCCAGCGACACACCTCCCGAAGCACACACAGAGTGTACATCCTGTGCACACGGAGAGTGCTCAGGGAGGTGTGCCGGTGGCGGCACACCCCCTTGACATGCTGCATTTTTGGCAATGCAGCATGTCGAGGGGGTGTGCCGCCAGCGGCACACCCTGTCGGCAAGCTTCAGAACCTTAATTGTAAGATACCAAGGGGGTATGCCACTGGCGGCACACCCCCTTGGCAAGCTGCACATAAGGTTCTGGAGCATGTCGAGGGGGTGTGCCGCCAGCGGCACACCTCCCTGAGCACACTCCGTGTGCACAGGCCGTGCATACGAAGTGTGCGCAGGGAGGTGTGCCGCTGGCGGCACACCCCCTAGGCAAGCTGCACATAAGGTTCTGGAGCATGTCGAGGGGGTGTGCCGGTAACGGCACACCTCCGAGTGCACACTCCGTGTGCACAGGAGATGCACACAGAGTGTGCTCTGGGAGGTGTGCCGTTACCGGCACACCCCCTCGACATGCTCCAGAACCTTAATTGTAAGATACCGAGGGGGTATGTCGCTAGCGGCACACCTCCTTGGCATGCTGCAAATAAGGTGATGCAGCATGTCGAGGGGGTGTGCCGCCAGCGGCACACCTCCCCGTGTACACTCCGTGTGTACATTCGGTGCAGACGGTGTGCCCACTGAGAGGTGTGCCGCTGGCAGCATACGCCCTCGGCATGCTGCATCACCTCATTTGCTGCATGCCAAGGGGGTGTGCCGCCAACGGCACACCTTCCTGTGCACACACCGTGTGTACATAATATGCAGACGGTGTGCGCATAGGGAGGTGTGCCGCCAGGGGCACACCTCCCTATGCGCAGATCGTGTGTACGTATTGTGCACACGGTGTGTGCATAGGAAGGTGTGCCGCCGGCGGCACACATCCCTATTCACACCTTCGTGACAAAAAATGCACAAGGTGTGAGCACATGGAGTTCTGTCATTGACGGTTTGAATCACCTCATTCAGACAAATGTGATCCAAGGACATACCTGATAGAGAACAGAGTTCAAGGACTTTAGCGTCAGAGAGTACCACGTCCTCTTCACAGAGTTCTGCTTCGCCGCTGTTGCATCGATTTTCGCCTTTGAGACAAGTTTCTCGAAATAACTCAAAGGTTGCCGTGCCATGCCTTGAATTCGATAGAGCTTGTGAACTAGGTTTGTAGTCACGAAAGACTTTTGGTTTCGCCTGCAATTAGAAATCCAAAAGCGTTAAATACACATACTTTTAAAATGCAGTATGACCGTTGAAAGGCATGAATTCTTACCAATTTACTTGATGCACCGTAGATAGAAGGACCGGAACATATCCATTCACATTCAGTAGAATGGACTCCACCGCAAAATGCCAACTTGGATCATCTCCATGGTCGCGATTTATGACTAGAAGCCATGCCTGAAGCCGATGATTGCCATCCCAAACATGAAACATCTTCCTGGAGAACACTCGCAGGTCTGGATCCGCATTCAACCTCTGCTCGAAGGACTCGTTTGCCGCATTCCAAGCCCGACTCCAACTCTTCACGATATCCTCTGAGACTTCAACAATCTTCCCCTCATGATTCTCGGTCGCAACGTAGATTACTCCTAAGCCTTCCATGTATCCGTTCTTTAGAAAGTGGGAACCAAGTCCCATGACATCGTTTTTCAGGTACAGCCGAACGATTGGCAGACCAATCATCCGGCACAACGGGATGTCAAGTTTCGATTTCTCTTTCGGCTGAAATCGAAGGCTATCCAGCAGGGCAGTCGTATTCACTGTTTCCTTAAGAACCAGATCATCCATCTACTTCTCCAATTCCACAGCCAGTAGTAGTTCTGAAGACCTACGTTCAGATCTTGAATCGTCATCAAGATCTACACTTTCCGCCCCATCTTCATTCAGTTCTTCAACGGGTGAACTCGGTGCCGCAACATAGTCGTTAGTTCATAAAATCACGAGGTCAATCGATAATTTGACGCACTTAAAAGTTTACCTGATATTTGTAAAGCTGAGTTCAAGGAATTGTTGGCCTCTATATCGGTATCAGCCTCCTCACCTCGGAGCGATGCATCTGAGTCGCTTTGCGTGTCTACAAAGCAATGAATGATAATGCAGCAAATGACAAAGGGAAATGGCTGAATAATGAATGGAGAAGTCTATTGCTGGAAAATGATCAAAATAAACCTGGCAATCATCATCTCGGGCAGCATGGCGAACGACAATATCATACAATTTATACTTTCTGTAATAAAATGTGGTAATATTTCTGAATAAGGTTGACAGCAGAAGGAATTGTTTCACTGACTTCAACAGCAACAAAAGGAGCATAAATCCAACGCCTCATATGGGATTCACGAAAATCAACAGTCCAAAAATCTACTCAAATACATGCTATTAATTCTGTTCGAAAGGACTTATGTAATGTAAGATCACATAGCGCTGTATGTATTTTATGAACAACGATCGCCAAGACAAATAATAGATCGACAATTCTGACAACTCAAAAATCGTGAATAACTTGTATAAGGAGGGCCGGAAGACCGAGCAATTAGCACGACTAACATAAACCCTACTCGAAGGCACAACATCCGCAGTCTCTATCGACATAGAAAAGGACTTCGCGGTTGCGATGCAGGCGTCGTGATAATGTCCTCCGGGAGCTAAAGAATTTAACACAAACACCTTATGCTAAAGGTGTGCAGAAGCCGACACTCCAACAGCCAACACCCTATCAATGTGGACAACCTCTTGGCTTATGGAGTGTCAGCGGTGACACCAATCTCTTCCCTGCTCTTTACTGCACCCTCCCCAAACAAAATTATCGACCTCTGAAATCCTCAATCCCTCTACCACAAGTTCAGGATTACTCTACCATATCTCGGATCACGAATGCAATGTACGCTACCACGAACTTGCGGTTCCCAACTCCGACTATTCCCAATAACCTAACGTAGTCAACAATACAACAACATCGCAATTCCCCTTCTCGCGAATTCCCGAAACCATATCGCAGTTCACAATACGAGATAGTCGTGTTTCCCATCTGCGAATTTCTAAAACCATAACACAGCAATCCAAACAACAAAAAGCATGCGACAACCTCACTTGAGGGTTTCGGTTTCGGGTTTGCTTCGCCGCCGTCCATCTTCAACGATGTGCCGAGCCCTTCCGCACGCCCTTTGCTCTCTCCTACAACCCCAACTTCCTTAACATCAGAAAACATCAACCCAATGCGCCATCAATCGAAGAGGGACGACCTCATGTCTTCTTTAACTTTAAGGTCAGACGCCGTAGAAGCAATTCAAATGCATGGAGAAAACTTGTACCGATGCTAAAAGGTCCGGCACGGAGAACGTAGTAGGAGCTATGCACCGTGTAAAACATCTTCAATCGAATAAAACCTAGACCCCAATCGCACCCTATTCGCAAACTCGTTGTCAAATCCGAGAAAATCTACTTCACACGAGAATACCTTAAACCACAATCGCATACTGGCTCTCGATGGAGTTCATCTTCGTACATAAACCTAATTCACTCACATATCCAATCTCTAAACACATGTCCATCACGAATTTACAGCTCACATAAATCATTATGGCCAATCCTCTCAAGTACTTGAGTAACTTGTCATTTCTCTCACGTCCGGTTCAAATGCGGTCCCCACACATCTGCACATCAGCAAGATCATTTCTCTCCTGAGGGCAATGTCGGCTTCCAACAAAGCATTATGGAATTACAGTTAGCCCAGTACTTCTCTCCCTATCATCACCAATCTGTACTCCATCAAACTCTTATTTTTTAGAAGTTTCAGAGAAAGAATCCTTAGACTTTCCCATCACAATGCCTCTCACTTCTCTACTTTTCATCAATGTTTTACGATCACTAAAATAGAGCTTCTGCCTTCGTCTTTTCATAATAGCAAGAGACTCATCCGCAAAGATTAGCCTTGGTACTCAACGTTTATTGGATTCATATTTTGTGCCTCGCTTGAATAGACATAAGCCGTGTCACTGTACGGTGAGTCTGTACTACTTTATTTAATTGTCTTGCTCATTACTTTCTGTCACACCCTAGTGGCGCCGTCTCATGCCAACATAATTGCATCGAACCGCCATAGCCATTTCGATTTACTTATTCAATTAGCTTTTATATGGCCTAACCTCCAGTTACTGTTCTACGTAGTGCTCCCATAAATTAGATGACATCCGCATATCCATGTTAAATTCCAATATCAGAAATGTACTACATCAGTTCCCGACTTTAATTCAATTCATTTCTGTAAGCGTACTAATATCCTGTGATTTGGTCTGACCTTCAATCATATTTTAAAGTTTAGCTAGACGCCATTTTTATCATTACAAAATCAGTTACTCTTGAATTTCCTTCACCGCCATCTATTTTGATGCCTAGGAATCCAATCTTGACGGCAAGAGATGTTATTTGGCACAAACCTCTGAAATCTAGCTAAAGCATTAATTCTAAGCACTTCTGGATTAAAACGTCCCATGCTTCACCTTCCATACATTTAAAGGAGAACCCCTTGTTTTGTCTTGATTCTTTTCACTTGCAACTTCGTTCTCTGCTTAGAATGGCTTCCTTGGCGGATCATGAGGATGGTTCACTCGTTATTCGTGGAGATAGTGAATGCGTCCCAATCTGTTTTCCTACTGATTCTGAGGGAATTGCGACTGTTACTTCCCTTCAATTAAGTCAGCGTTTCCATGTCATTGAGGGATCCTTGAATGTTGAGAAAGAGGAATTTGACGAGTTTTCAGGAGAGCTCACACACACTATGGCTCAGTCCTCTACAAACCGGAACAACGTTGTAGTCTCGTCACTTCGATGTGGGAAGTTAAAGTGTATGGAGCTAGGGAGGTTCCTGACAATTCTCCTTCACTTTCCTTAACTCCCAAGTTGTCTACCACTGCAACTCAGGTTACACCTTTGATGTAGAGAGTGAAATTAGAACCGGTAGAGAATCTGATTCACATCCTAAGCGATGACTCCGACAGTGACAGTCTAGGTTTTAGTCCCTTTGAGTCCGAGAAGAAAACGCCACTTCCAGCCATGGCTGCGGCAGCGGCTGCCACTTCCTCTCTGCCTCAAAGATCCAAACTCGCGGTGAATCCGAATCCTATTCATTCTTCTAGTACAATCGATTGTCTACGTAATCTTTGGTCTTGATCCATAGGGTCTCGGTCGACTAAGCTAGTATGAAAAACCTGTCACAAATGGTGTCGCGACAAGTCACGAGCCTTCGTTTGCTACCTAGTGCCAATGTAGGATTGATTTTGGAATTCTTCTAGTGAAATGTAATTTCTTACTTCAATAGCAATATGAGAATCCTAAAAAATTAGAGTTCCGGCCCATGGTTTGGCCAATAGAAGTATATCTTTCATTACTACATACATGTCACAAGTATCTCAAATCAGACAAATATATTTTTTTTTAGAGTTTTAGGAGGTAAAATACTTCGAATTTTTTTGGAAGGCATTCATACCATAATGTGCTCCTACATTATGATTGAAAATTCTAGATCCAAAACTTAATTTGGCTTTTATTGATAAAAAATAAGCTATTTTTTCAAGAAGCCTAAAAAAGAAATTAATGTTGATTTTTTCTCCAAATTCTTATCCAACCTTCATTAGTATACAAAAATCTATCTTGGTACATAAAAAAATTTCAAAAAAACTTTTTTCTTCCATCATTTTCTTCAAAACCTAGTTTTTGGTGCCTTGATTCAACATATATACTGCGTAGTATATTTGGTATATTTTCAGTCTCTGCAGTATGCAATGTACTCATCTCGGGAAAGGGTTCGGCCACCTATAAATCGACATGTGTTATGACAACACAAAGTCCAAAAAATCAGCACTTTCTTCAAGATATTTTCTGTTCACCTAATATTTTATTGGCCATGATTTCTTTACACCTAATCAATGGACGGTTGGCATTCAACAACAATTTAACAAAGGGCTCCAAAACAAATATACTCTGCAGTATATTTTTTTTGCCCAAAAGTGAGTAACCTTAGTGGACTTCTACCCCATATCAAAATCTGTTTTAACCAAGTTAGACTTTAATTCTCTTAGAGTTGAGAAGGTTGACTTCCTTCCAGGAGCCTTTAATGGAGATGTCCTATTTGAGCTGCCACTGATTGGCAAAGGAATCGCCTCATCACAGGCTGGATCGCTCCTGGGTATGGATAGGAAGCATGACGGTCATAGTTGGACTAGAACCGTCACCACTCATATTGCGAATGATTCTAACCTCACCTTCAGGACTTCTTCATGTTTGGAACATTTGCAATATCTTAACCCTCAATGTGAATACTTGGAGCGGAAGCATAGAGCGTCAAACGTTAATGAGACCGAATGGGAGGGCACGTCATCATTTGTTTTTGGGGTTGGTGGGGCTTCTCCTCCTGGTTCAACAGTTGTGTGTAAACTTTGCCGAGTTCAGCCTACCTGCTTAACAACCTGCCCAGCAAAAGTTTACTATGTGTTGGGAAAGGACACCATGTCCCGTGTATGTGTCCATATTGGAAGACATGAGCATCCTGTTAAATTAGGCAGCTGTCGAGATTCCTCCACAAAGCTAAAGACCCTAATCTCTGAGCAAGTAGAGCGGACCCCAACTGCTACAAACTCTTCCATTATTTTAGAAGCAAGTAAGGAGTTTCTTGGTGATCTACTGTTGTGTCCAGAGGGAGTATCACAGAAGCCACTAGTCTTAGAAGAATTAGTGCCGGTCTTAGAGAAATTTAAGCAAATGACATCTTCTAGTATCCGAAACAAGGTTACAACTTTCCGATACTTACGACGCTTTGGTGTAATGGATAGCATCACTGTACTTTGGGGATCAAGCAACTAGATCTTGTGAAGCAAATGCAACCCGGAGAGGACCTTGAAGATTCATGGATCATGTTTGACCATATCAAACGAGTAAAGGGATGGACCACGATGGGTTGTCATGTGTACGACTCAACCTACTGTCGTGTGATGACGATTGCCGTATGTGACATGCAATCCGAAGACGTCAAAGCTCAGCTAGTGTTTTGGAAGAACTTGAATGCAGTTGCTGAACGACACGATGTTTTGACAGTTTCTTTCAAAGGATTCATGGTTGATAGCGCACAGGCCAACTGGAATGCAGTGCGCATTCTTTGTGGGAGCGGAGATGCGTCAGTTCCGATGGACAATCAGGAGAGAACGTGCCTTTTTCACTGGACTCAATCCCTAGAAAAGCACACGAAGGCTGACATTAGAGCCGACCTTCAAGAGCAACATCGTCAGCTCTGCAAGCTATACAAAGATGCAAAGACCATTGAGGAAGCTGAAGCAAAGTATTTGGCGATCAAAGCGTGGTGGTTATCGTCACGCACAACATCTGATGCTGGTGCCGTACGTCTTGATTTATGGCTAGCCTTCTGGCATTTTTGGTATCGACAATGGGGTTGGTTTACAGTATCGGTAAGTACTTTTTTCATTCATCTCACATCCATTTTATACATGATGTATTTTTTTAATTGAATAGCAAGTTATTTACATAATTGGGCACCGTTGTAACGGCAGTCTGGATCTTGATGTCTAAGAAGGTGTGCCGTTAGCGGCACACCTTTGCCTCGTAGAACTTGAAAGTGAAAACTGTACCACTTACGGATTCTGAATTGGCTGAAATGCCATCTTGCAATTTAGCGGAAATTGTCCACAATAAGTGGTTGCAGTAGTCGGGAAAATGTGGAAACGATTTATACGTTGCCACTCTTGATGACATAGTTTGAGCCTTCATGCAAGTCGTGGCTTGCTATCAATTCTCGAAAGGAGAGCGACGAGGGCAAGGGCCTGGGAAGGAAGAGCTTTGTCTTCGTGCTGCTCATTGCATTGCTCAACGTTCGAGGAACTCCAAAGCACTTCATGAGGCTTTCTCTAATATGCCTGGAGCTGCAGAGTTTTGCACTCGCCCTCCGCATTTGGAAGGAGAGGAAGTCTTCCTGTCCCTGAAACGGAAGCCAGACCTATCTCCTGGATTTGAGTTCGATTCTCATCGTCCAGACAAAATCAGCATTTCACGCCCTAGGGTCACGTCTAGGGCGTCTTCCCGAATTACCGTGGACCTTACTAGTGACGAGTGTGTTTATTCAACAGCTGCGGAAGAACCATCCAACCACGCCAGTCTCCCTCAAACAAGTACTTCAGCAAAGGTTACTAATAATTTGGGTGTTTTGGAGACTGCCTGCGATGAAAGCAAATGGCATATTGCAAGGCTGCCTAGGACATCAGCGAAAGCCTGTTTTGCACAACAGGCTGGTACGAAGAAGTGTACTTCTCGAATTGTGCAAAACAACAAGAGTATTGCCGCACCGACCTACACTGGCATGATGAAGAACTGTAAGAAGACAAGACTGGAGAGGATGTAGTTTTTCTTTTGTAACGATGACATCCATCGCTATGTGATGGAATCGAAGAAGGACTGAGTTATTTCTAAGCCAGCGGTCGCTGACGTTTGGCCGGTTAAAGCTGGCACGTCCCTTACGAAGGCCGAGATTCTACGTCTTGGAAATGATGGTTTTCGACTCGCTGAGCGCGTAATGCTCTCTTCCCGGAAATTGTTCTCTCAAGATGGTACAGTGTTTGACTTGAAATCTGTTCCAACCCCGGTTAACTCAGATGAGCATCCGAAGCGGAGATTTGGCAAGAACATCCGTCAGAATCCAAAGGCCCCAACCACGAGACATCGGAACACATGCGCATCTGCGCTTTCCATTCTTGGAAAAATCACTAAGCTTCTTATGCTCCCTCATCCCGCCTTTGGCTGCATTCCGTCGTTCGAGTCCAAATCCATTACTAAGGTTTCAAACTACATGCTTTCTATCAGTCAATTTCCTAGTTGTGACTGCCTCTCTTTCAAAGAGATGTCGAGCACATCTCTTCGCAGACGTCCTCAGTGGTGTTACTGCAAACACCTTTATTTTATCTTCACCATTTATTGTGAGCTAGACCCAGAGGTGGATGTCTTTATGCACGCCCTTAGTTTTAGCTTCAACGAGATAAAGCGTGTTCTCGAAGTCCTGCTCCAAAAAGAGGGCTGCACGTAGTGTTTGATTTCAGGAAGTCACCCTTGTACTTATTTTCTATAATATATAAGAGACGGTGAGACTACACGGCCACCGTGGGATTTGCATCAATATGAACTATTCTTGTTTTTTCCTCCTGTTTTTCCTCCAGTTTTTTTTTCTTACTGTTTTTTTTTTTTTTTTTTTTTGTTCTCGGATCGGAGTTCCTATTGTAGTGCCTACTTTTTGCTATCTCGTAAAGTAGAAGATTTTTCAGCCAGGAATCAAACCCGAGACGTCATACTTCTTGGTATCCGACATTATCCCCCGGGTAGTTTATGGTCGTCTCGGACCATCATTCAAATTTGGACCTCAAACACTTCTTGAAGGACCCGAAACCCTGTTACAATTTCACGGTCATTTACATGATGTTCTAGTGCTCATTTCAGGGTCATATAGCCGTCTTGGAGTCCTTGTTTCAGATTGTGTTTGGTAACAGAATTTTCAGTTTCAGTAGTCTAATTTCTATCGAATAGTAAAAAAGTTACTTTCGTTTAGTAAAAAAGTTACTTTCATATAGTAAAAAGTTACTTTCATATAGTAAAAAGTTACTTTCATATAGTAAAAAGTTACTTTCACATAGTAAAAAAGTGACACTTTTCAAAAACTTTTCACCAACTTTTTCCTTAGCGCTCACATCTCAGCGCTCACGTCTCACCGCTCATCGCTCATGCCTCACCGCTCACCGCTCACGTCTCACCGCATGCAAGATAGCTTCGTCTACTACCTTGGTAATGATCTATTGAATTATGATTAACCGGAGCTAAGTATTACTGATCAATCTGACATTGTGGACGTAAGTGCTCAAGGATAGCATTCTCACCTCCCAAGGCCATGGGCGCATAGATAGTGTAGAGTAGAATTGAAAATAAGAAATATTTATATACGTCTTAGTGACAGCCAAGCTTTTCCATAGCTCCAACCTAAGCATGTGTCAACTAAAGGTATTAGTTTCAAGTGCCCCTCGTCAACGTCATCGTTATGATGTCTGAAAATCTCTTGACCGTCCAATTTTGTGCAATTTAAATTCATTTATGTAATTTGAAAAAAAAATTCTTGAATATTTTAAAAATTTGCCGTGGTTTACGACATTTTGGATCACTTCTAAATTGCGGACTGAGCTGTCTCTGCTCTACATCTTTATTCACAACTTTGGTATGTACAAACAAAAGATTTAGTTTGTTGTGGGATCAAATTTGGGAAAGATCAAGTGCCCAAACTCAATAGTAAACAACAAGTAGAATCAAAACATTACCCATCTCTCAATGTGGCAAACATCCATGTGACAACAATAATGTTGGAATAGAACTGGAAAACCCTATCAACTCCAACTATGAATTGTGATACGCACAAAACATGCATTAAAAGAAAAAGTGTTTTCTGTAAGTAAAAGAAGCGCCTCCATCTAAGAAACGTTGACGTTGTGCTCCTGAAAACATCCAAGAAACTAGTTAATTCTCTACCTTAAACTTATCCCATCAAATCTCTTCAATTCAATGACAACGTTCTAAAGAAAAGCAAGGGTAATGAGCACCATATCAAATCCAACAATGATGAGCATCAAATTCAACGACGTCACCACAAGTAACACAATCTCTCTACATAAGAAAGGAAAACCCTCCAAAGTTAAGATCTCGCACCTGACAAAGTAATGCAAAGATTCCAAAGAGTTTTAACCTTATTTTTTCATAAATAAAACCGGCCCTAAATATGGTAGCTCTCACTTACAAACTAATGTTGCCTTTTCTAGCATAAAAAAGGAAACCAACCTCTCAAAAAGTCTTTCATGAGGAGTGAGGAAAGTGGAGTTTCATAAATAATGAAGAGGTATGGGATCAAAATCTTGGGTGACTTGAAAAAAAGATGCATAAGACGACTCACATACTTTTGAGGACTTTTTGATAGGTCTTCTTGTTGATGCACACTTTGTCATTTACAACTCCAGCAAGCCCGTTGAGCGTTGTCTTCGTCGAGTTCAACCTTTGGTACAATCCTTCATCGTAAGGCCGCACAATCCCCTTTCTACATGGTACAATCCTTCATTATAAGGTCTGAATGCCTCCAACAGTAGCAGGGCCAATCACGACCTACAATCGAAAGAGCCTCTGGATCCTCTACACTGCATTGGACAATCATACTATAAACACTCATCTTGTTATAACAAGAGATGTCTTATAATCAACCACTTAAGGAAAAGCTAGCGTCGACTCTTCACATATGCCTACAAATAAAATTCATATTTTTGTAGAAAATTAAGGTTTTGACATATAATTTGCAAACATTTGGGAGTATTATCCTTATGCAATTTAACTTTTATATATTGAAAACCTCCAGTTTGCTTTGTAACCTACAACCAATCAATAGATTTTTCTAGGAACAGCTAAGGTGGTGCTCATATTGCAAAGCATGCATACATGAGAATTGGAAAGTCTTCCACAGATCCAATATTGAACCCAAATTGATCCTCATAGCATGGACTTTGTGCTTTCTAGTTGTGAAATGGGTACGTTTTGGAAGGCCTATTGAGTAGCTGAGCATGGGTCTAGTAGATGGCAATTAAGTAGTGGGTGGCAATAGAACTTCTAATATTGTTGGCAAATTACCTTATTAAAATTATTCTTTGGATTGTTTTTTTATGATACTATAGTACATTAGTTTGAGATAGAAATGCAAATTAAATCATTATAAGCACAAAGATCAACTATTTTAATATTGACTTTCGGGCAAGTAGTTTACCAACATTAATTGTTGGCATCTTGGGCAAACGCATAAAAGATGTTGTTTGATGGTTTGATCAACTTCAAACTCCGTGGCATTGCCGACGCCCTCAACGACCTTGCCCCCTAGACACATCTCTGGCCAAAGGTCTCCTCCCATCAACAAGTGCATTTAGTTGTTGAATCTGTGCTGTAGGTACTACCAAGCCAATGTCAACAAAGAAAGGTTGGAATTCCACTCCATTCAAGTCTTGAGGCAAGTGCATTCCACCAAGATTGCCACAAATTCCAAGTATTTGCTCGTCTGTTCCATCAACAATGCGTCTAGACCGCAACTCTTCTTGTAGGACAATTCTCTATGAAGGGTGTAGCCAGTCCTGGACAAAGAACACCTAGCAAGATTTTTTAAGATCACCAATGTCATGAGAGAGGGTATTATGTTACCAATTTGTTTTAAACTTGATTACAATACAACATATTTATATGTGCCATACAAATGGTAAAAATAAGTGTTGGATGAGGTCAAGTTGCTTACTTGACAAACCGTGGCAGAGAATACGTATGGTCCTCTAGTAGCAATCATGTCATGGATCTCACAAGTGTGAATCCATAGTTGTGGTAAATGGATCATAGTTGTGGTCATGTGGATCCATGAGCCTTTAAACTGTGGATCTCCTTCAACACGCCCACCATGTTGAAGCCAGCTGACCGACCTTCTTGAGCTCCAAAAATGTTGGCAATTCCACAGTCGTGTGTGAGAAATTCATTATCAAATTCATTGTTTTGCACCTAGAAGTGGTTTCTATATGCCCAAATCTATTTGTAGCAGTGTACATCTTTTTATAGAAGACTTGATAATTGTCTTAGCTGCATGTCTACGTTCTGAGCACCCCGAGCCTAGACTAGGTTGGTTGTATGGGCGTGCAACCATTCTATGAAGTCGGGAAATTCTTTACGAATGTTTTCTGGATAGAAAATTTGCTTCCACCGTGGCAATCCCCGAACTGTAGCGGTTGCCCAAAAATTCAAGCGTGCGGTGTTGAGCTCTAATTGAAGTCTTTGATATAGCTTGCGCGACAAATGATGCATACATTAGTGATTCTTATGTCTTGTCCGTGGCATATTGTAGCATTCTAGCTAGGTCATGTCAACCAAGGTCCAATCAAGACTATGGCCATTGGCAATAGAAGACAAGTTTTTACACTACCTGAAAAGTAGAAACCTCAACTCTTATTGCAAAATGTGAATGTTACCTCCATGGATCCGCTCTAGCTGCTGAGTTTCTAATTATCCATGAGTGGATGCCCCTTTGCTCTTCAACTATAGGTTCATGAGATGTTGAGGATCAATCCAAGACCTCTGAAGCATTTGCAAGTTCTTCATTGTCGTCCCACAAAAGCCGCCTTGTGTGGAAATTGAGCATGAAATACTTTATGCAAAATCCTAGCGATTCTTTATACAAGTATGTGTTGGCTATGGTTGCTTTTGAATTTGCACGTTTTCTAAGTTAAGCTTTGTATATGCTCATGTGTCATTCCACTCGATAGCACCATGCATTTAACACCATATTCATTATATTGGGAGATTGTGAGCCTCCCAATTTAATACGTATGTTGCTCTTGAGCTCTAAAATGTACCCACTATGCACATTCAGCTCGAGTTGAGCTGAATGTGCACTAGATCAAAATCATGGAAATCTCCCAATATAATGAATATGGTGTTATTTGCAATAGGGCTACATATCTTGACTTGTCTAAGTAGGTGTATTGGTAGATGAAACATGATGTCAAATAATGATGGTGGAAACCAAATTTCCAATAAGCAAAGTGTCTCTGATGCATATGCATGGAGTAAACCAAGGTCAATACGGTCAATAATTGATTTGCACAACATTGTGAAGAACCTTCCCAAGCAGATGATGGCTTGGTGTGGTCTAGGGTGCATGAGATGTTCTAGGCACACAAATTAGATGAATTGCAAAAAAATATGGAAGTCATGAGATTGATGTTACCAATTTTTTTGTTTACAAGGTGCTTCTTCATTTCTCTGCAATAGCCGGTTGGTACCTTCATGTTTAGCACTCATTCAAGGAAAATTCTTTGTTCTTCCGCTCTCAACACATATTGCGTTGGAGGCTTCATGTAATTGTTGCCGCCGGCATGTTTGCCTCGACGATGAATCTACAAGTGCTCTCTAATACGCTCTTCCTCCATGTCCCTCATAGATGCCACAATGTCTTTTCTTCCAAATAGAAGCTTAAGAAGGCTTTTGCAAATGTTCCTCTCGATGTGCATAACATCCAAAAGATTCTTGATTGGCAATCGATGTTCTTCAACAAGTACATACAATGTCCTAGGAACAAAATATGTAATTTCACAACATCTAGCGCTACAAACAATGTCATGAAACCACATTATATTGAGGCTTGATGTATTGAAGCATGTTATTGATTTGGTACTTCTCACTCGCCAGTAGCATAGCTGAATAAGGGTCGACACACGCTTCACACCATAGCGCTTTGTCGGATTGTTGGGATCTCTTCATGTCCCACCACCATCCAAGTGAGGCTCTGTCTCTAGACCTCCTCGAATGGTCTTATTTTCAGTAAGTGGCTCTAGCTCACCCTTGTGGTCAAATTCGTTTTTGAAGGCTGCATGGGCATTCCTAAAATAATGGTTATGTTGAAGATTTCTTCTCTCGCAATTGCAAATCATATTTTTCCTTAGCACCGTCGACCATCTTGATATAGTATGAGGCCCACAAACTCGACAAGCCTTTGACCCTTTGGTCATAAGGCCAACAATCAACATGTATCCGGGAAAGTCATGCTATGTCCACATAAGAACTGCATGCGAATTGAAATTTTGGATTCTTTGGGAAGTTTTGGCATCCGTGGTTGAAACTCCTCTTTGCCACAGTAACTGCAGCTTGTCAACTTGTGGTTGGAGGAACACATTAAAATTTTCTCCCGTAATCCTCACGTTTGTAGGAAATAGCAGCAATAGCATCACAAAATATCTCTTTGTTACAAGCCACGGAGGTAAGTTGTAATTGAATATCATAGTGGGCCAAAGAAAGTCAATGCTCTGTTTTTGTACCAAAGGCTCATGCCATCTGCTGCTAGACCCAAGTGTATGTGTTTGGGATCTGACAAAGTGAACATTTCTTCACCACCTTTTGGTTCCAATTGCGTATCAATAAATTTCCATAGAGGAGAGTGCGTAGTGTGTCACATCTATCCATCGTTGCTCCTATAGAAATAGTGCCATAAGTTCAATCAAGATAGCTTCTTTGAGCCAAACATTCTTTGAAGTCTTGGGTCTCTCACTCTATAGAAATCTTGAAGGTCACCCATTCATTACAAAGAATCTCATGCTTCTAAAAAAGAGTGTTCTACCAGAGGGATATATTTTATCAAGATTTTAATATGAGGCAAGCAAGCATCTCTTTCAGGTCTTCATCCTTGCCTTCATCCTCAAATGAGTCATCGTCATGTGAGGAAGAATTATCAAACGAATGGTTGCCGTCACTTGGATTGCCATTTTTTGTAGCATCAAAAAATTGCTCTTCAGCGTGAACTTCTCGAGTGCCGCCCATGCCCTGGTGCATTTCATCAATACCATTGTCGGTACCCATTTTGTTGTCACTTTTATTAGCATCTGCATCGTTGTTATCCATCTCCATGTCACCTTCGCGCTCTGGGTCATGGTCAGTATCATTGCTATTTCTAGATGCCTCAGTCGTTGCTCTAAATGCGGCGCAATGTATGATGTCAGCTTTGGCTAATGCAATCCTTACCATCCTTGCAATGCCAACTCTACGATCTAAAGGGATTTCTTAAATAGGCTCACGGAGTCCAAGGAAAGATCGTGCATTTGGACTAATGTGTGCCTCTCACTCCTCGTTTGACAAGTCATAATCATTGCCATGTCAAGCTAGACTTAAAGAAACCATACGCTTCAAATACAATAATTTTCATGTAAACATGGAAAAGTTGGAATATTGTGAGAAATTACATGAGGGTGTTGAAATTTGACAATTACCTCTGTCCAACCGCAAAGCGCTCCATGCTTGCCTTGGTGTGTATAATGCTTGAATATTGTATTTCTCTTATATGATCGTCTTCTGCCACCACAGAGATTACATGGACATTGGTACTTTTGGAACTCACCTCTATCTGCCCTAGCTTCATTTTTCATAAATAGTTTTAAGTCACGGACTTTGATGTGGTCAAGGGTGATTGAGAGGGAAGCAAGCTTGCCGACCATGCTCCATATTGGTCAAATATGGTTTCTTTCTATGTAAGAATTGGTAGATGCTCACGCGCCTTAAAAAGGCCTTGTACCAAGTGGGAGTGCCTGATACAAGGCACAAAACAGAAGTATTGATGGAATTGATTACACTTTACGCAACATAGTCACAAATTGACATACATACTTTGCAAGGTTTGCTACAATGTGACCAGATACGTGTGTGTCTATTCATGTACCTTCAATCCTTTTTAAATTGCCATTTGCTTCTCTACACATGCATGTTGTTGCATTACAACTAATGAAACCTCCTGCGTACATCCAAGAGTCAACAATATGCAATCCATTTAACAAAAGTTAAAACATGCAACAATCATTCTAGCATCATTAGACATGGAAAATATGTGATTCATATCTATATCGCAAAATCTATATATTAACATCCACTGAAGGAAAAAAAGGGTGAGAAGAAAATAATATTGCACATGGTTTGATTCGGCCAGAAGTTCTACTACCTTCTGGGAGGCTCAGAAGCCATATATGATTACGCATTTTGTCGGTTTCCAAGCTTAACACTCATTGAGTGAACTACTGTAGTTTGTGCGTAAAATCCTATTATTCCTTTTCAATCACAAAAGACCTAGGCCATGCAAACTCTTCTAGAATCGCCAATGACTTGTACCACATGGGGTTACTGTTAAAAGATGCAGTTCTTAGTGTGCATGCAAGAATCAGAGTGCATAGTGTGCATACAAAAGTAGGAGATGTCCTCAGAAAATAGGACCACTGCAATTGGTAGAAAGAGTTTAACTTTGAGTTGCAAGTACAATGTGGATGTTCAGTCATGAAAATTAAATATTGACTAAAGTCTTACAATGACTGTCTTTTGTGATAATTCATGGTCATGGTCAGGGTCAGCAAACACCATTAATGCGTAACCACGCTCAATAGATAGGATGCAATTCTAGGGCGTGGTGTCCTAAGTTGTTTACTATGCTTTCTTGAAGACTCGGCACCTGCCGATAATGGGCTGACATTGCCATTAATATCATGTTGATGTCACTTTCATTTTTACTACTGTTGTGCTAATGTAACTCTTTGAGGCTTTACACCAATCAAATTGCTACTAGTACTCGGCACCATGACGCTTGGTCCAAGTGTGAAACCCCCCTAAGTGTACACTTTAAACTCATTTATACCTCTCATTTGTATTATATGTCTAGGTGAATTTTCTACAAGGTCCTCACTAAGAGGTTCATGAGAATTATTACTGAGGTTTCAATGTAAAGTGACTCTAATTTTATCAAGGTTGTAATTGACTATTCTATGCTACATTGTTTTTGGAATATCTTTGACTTGCTGTTGCGATCAAAGCTTTAATGATATAGAGGCAACTAACCCTATTATTAGGCGGCTATGCAATCCATGCCATATTTTTGAGCCGCACTCCACCCTTCTAGAGCAATGCTATGCATTTATTATAACTCCATTATGCCCATTAGATTTTAGTTGCCATACATGCCATTGAGGATGTCATACATGCATTGTAGAGCAGTTTTCTTTGCCAATGAGACTATAAATTTACAAGCCAAAGGAGGCCAATCTCACTACACAATTTGATCGACTTCTATATTTGGGTACATCAAGATGGACGCGAATGCTAAAGTTGTGAATCTTGCCAATCCGGATGTAGTAATAAGCACATTGTATAGTCATGAGTTTTTCAATCCTCCAATTTACCCCGAGGTATAATTGTCTACAACTTAGTTTATCTTGCTCAATGGACTAAGATTGTCATTTCATGCAAGACGTGTTTAAATCTCGTACACGCTTTATGTGTGTCTTTTTGTGCGTCCCTCATAGGGATTCCCAATTGGATTGTCCCTGCATTCTCAATATGAGCAGTCTCACGTGTGTTGACCGCCATCTCTTCTAAAAATGTTGTGAATGTACGATAGTGCTCTTATGTAATGTTCTCTTGTGTAGTTTGTCGGAGCGCACCAAGTGCACGGGGGTTTGTCTTCCTTGCATTATGGACCACGTCAACAACAGTGGCCCAACTATGCGACACGTTTTGAGCATGTATATGGCATATACGGGATGGGATATTCAGCACCTTACACCCGCGGCAACAATTTCCCTATGCATCTTCAATCCGATGGTGCAACGTTGGAACAATATCCTCCGCACTAGCTCCCATTGCATGGGACACATGGACGTGGAATCCATCCAATGTCCAGCTCAATTGTCAAGCCCAATTGCACCCAAGCTTGTGGGGGGCCTATTAATCCAAATGCCACTTTGATCCTAGAAGATGTTTCCGACATATGTGATCATATATCAAACATCAATGCGCCATTGTCAAGTCTTCTTTTGTCCTCTATTCTAGCTGGATCACGGGACAGTTGTGGTGGAAGCCATATAAACAAAGGACTTAGTGGTGATGGCGATAGTGCTAACACGGAATGGAAGAGGGGTCCATGTAAGGAAAGGAACGCTCGATCAATACATGGTAAGTTTGCTACTCGTAAGTTAAACACTCTATATGGTACATACCATAGGAAGGCTATGAGGATGGATGAAAAGCTGTATTTGTGTGAAGTTAAAATGGCATTGTCGAAGAATAGGATCCCCCAGATCGCACTCTTACAAGATGTGAATGGACGTATTTTGCGGTACTCTTTGGAGTTCAAAAATACTCTCAAATTGGCTACGTTACCATTGTTCCAAAGTGCATATATAGACGTAAAGGATGTGGAAGTAATGATAAATATAATGGATGAGGTCAAAAGGCAATTTACTATAAGCACACCTCTACCAGAAAAAATGGTTTCACCATATTTATTGGGTTTATTTGAAAGAAACTGGTCAAAATATCATGAGCACTGGATTGTGCACAAGGGCCAAAAGGAACTTGATGATTGTACTACCGCGACTTGGTTGGAATTGATAGAATATTGGAACTCCAAGGTAGGTGACAAGGAATGCAAGCAAAATCAGAAGAATGCTTATGGCCGTGCAAAACATGAGGTATGTCAAATGAGATGATTGTGGCTCATCTCTGATTGTATTTCATTGTCTGTGTATATTATTGCCACATTTCATGCTGCTGTGCAAACATGAATATCACTAGGCATAACTTGTGTGGGATAGGGGCATGTCCATTGAGTGCATTTCTGCAAGGAAGAAGGTGAAGACGAATGTTGCGCTTTTCGACGACATGGATCAACTATTTGCTAACTTCCCAGCAGAGCATACTCTATATGCCCAACCTACATCCACTATTGGGGGCTCAATTGCCAACAAGGCACAAGCCGAGGTTGACATCTCTAGCCAGCTTCAAGCTATGGTTTCTTTGTATGTGAAGATGGCAATGAACGAGTACACATTGGACAATGTTGGAGCTCAATAACATGACAATCATACGAAACGCAAGACAGAAATCCCAATGGCAGATGCATGGCTGAAAAGGGGCCCGTTGCGGACTCGACATCAATTGATGAAGCGGTTATGGAAGCCTTTTGTGGGTGATCCAAACCCTTCCACATTGCCCGGATCTTCAATGCCAGTTTATGAAGTAAATAAGCGATAGGCCCAAGTCGGACTAGATACAATTGTCATTATACTTTTGTCGTCTGGAAAATCTGCAAGTGGTAAAGACGGATCACTTTCAGGGGATGTGTGAGCCAAATAAACCGCCCCTAAAGGGTGGCTTATCTTGAACACAAGATCCTAATACAAGGGCCTAGTTCCTTGTGTAACCAATCCTCAGCCCATTCATACACAACTTATACAAGCATGGTGACACATCTCATGTTCACTTAGGTCCCTTGTGGTTGATTAGTGAGGTGGTGACTTAATCCAGCCTTTTGATTGAACCCACCTTTGAACAAGTGTAACTTTTGCTCTAGGGCTCCGAATGCAACGCTTCCAACTCTTATGGGTTCAATTCAGCATTCCGAACTTGATTAGACCCTTAATGATCAGTTTCAGGCTTAGGTGTGACCCTGGAACCAGTTGGCAGCAGACAGGCTTCCCTATTTTCTACAAACTTATAATCCTAATTATCTCCTTGACTCTAACTCCAATTCTTATGTTTGTTTTTTTACTCTTATTAGTTTTTTGTGCTTAACATGAGGGCAGCATTCAATCAACCATGCGACTCAATCATGAACTCATAACCAACGACCAGCAGTGCACACTCAACATATAAGTTTATTCAAGATCGTGCACCACATTCCTAGGCATATACCACATCCATTCATACAAGAATCCACTCCAGCCTTACTAAGAATGAGCCTCCTGCTGCGTTCACTTACTAATGGCGTTTTAATCGATTGTTTAGTTGAATATATAGCAAACCCTAATTCTACCAAAAAATTGGTAGCGCTTCCGTGTGGTTTTTGTATTTAGAAAATTAGGTTTCACGTCATACACAAGGAATTTAAGAGGTCCGAGGGAGAAGAGGGGCTCCCTAATTTAATTCGGTTCACCCTCCATCCTTTGCCTTCGAACTGCTCACTCCAGCTCTCGTGACCTTGCTCCAGCTCGTGTGATCTTCTTCCTCTTGTTCGTCGTGTGATCTTGCTCCAGCTCGTGTGATCTTCTTCCTCTTGTTCGTCGTGCTTGCTCACTCCAGCTCGTGTGATCTTCTTCCTCCTGCTCGTCGTGCTTGCTCACTCCAGCTCGTGTGATCTTCTTCCTCTTGTTCGTCGTGCTTGCTCACTCCAGCTCGTGTGATCTTCTTCCTCCTGCTCGTCGTGCTTGCTCACTCCAGCTCGTGTGATCTTCTTCCTCTTGTTCGTCGTGCTTGCTCACTCCAGCTCGTGTGATCTTCTTCCTCCTGTTCGTCGTGTGATCTTGCTCCAGCTCGTGTGATCTTCTTCCTCGTGTGATCTAACCTAATCTCGTTCACTAGTTCGGGGCCCGGCTTCCGGCTCTCTCCCCACACAAATTCACTCTCTCCCCTGTTCTCTCTCTTCATACTCCTCGCACACTAACCGAATGAGGCTTCTCCAGGGGGTAACCCCCCAACCTTTGCTCTCCTTGAGTTCCCAAAGAAGTTCCCTGCCGCCTTTGGCCTTCTTCCATAAATGGCGTCCTTCTTACAAAACCTACTAACCCTATGACTCCTAATTCCGTGCCACCCTTGCATTTAACAAGAGTGGGTGTCCCACTAACGAAGGAATATCTAAATCTAAACATTAACTTCATGCCACAAGGGTATGCATGATCTCAATAAGTGAGCTATTAGCTAATTTCCAAGGAGGCTAAATCTAATTTAATCTACCTAAATTGAATCCCCTTTGCTTGGGGTAATTCCTAATTTTACTTAGCGAGTGATGAGGGGGTTGTCCAAGCCTTTTGGACCTTTCCCACTATTTTTTTAAGGGCTTTTAAGCCTCTTCTTTTCTTTTCTTCCCTTCACCATCATTTCTCTTCTTCTTCCATTTTTTTGGTTTCGTGATTTCTTCATCGTGACCAATTGCGATCCACGACTTGGTAGGAGGTAAATTCTTCTCCATCACTATTAATTTTAATTTTTTTTTCTATTGTTTTTTGTCTTTTCTGTCTTTTCTTCATTTTTTCCTTTCTATTTTTTTTTTTGGCTAACTACCTAAATTCCGCGATTGCCAATAAGTGGTTCCTAGTTAAGGAATTAGCGCATGGAAGGCTATTTAGCTATTTTGATCAAAAGACCACGAGCTAACCAATGGGATAACCCATTTTCACCACTTATTAGCCTTAATGGACCCGATGTGAGGTCCATTCATCACCGTGAGCCGTTTTTGCGGCTCACTGGATGGTAGAAATATTGTTGGTGAATCAAATTGCCAAATTCTTGATGGACCGGAAGAAATATCAAGCTTCATGGATGTAGAGCACTTGCGCCCCGCTTCCTCCATAAAGACAACCCTTGGTGTGCATATGCCTCTGACATTGTGGAGTAAAGCCACACAAAATGCATCTCGTCTGAGCATAAAAACTAGCCTTGATGCATCGACACTAGTGGAGCAAACGCCTGCAGGTGACCAATACGACTCGCATGGCAATGGTGGCAATAGCAACGTCAACGAGGATGGTGTGGCTCTAAGTGAAGGATCTAGGACTAGAGAAGAAGGCAACCTTTGCAAGGGGCATGATAATCATAAAGGTGTGGAAGACAGTGATGGCTCTAAGAACAATAGAGGATGTAGCAAATACAATGAACCTCCAGTGTTTATATGGCAACCAAAGAAACTAGTCAAGGGCAAGGATAAAGTGATTCCATCCACAAGGGTACCTACAAGGTCGAAAGGAAAGAAGAATTTGCCCAAATAGGTAGATAAGAAGCATCGATTGCCAGCCATCAATGCTTCAATTATTACAAGACTAAAAGCTGTATCAAGGCCCATGAATTTGGTAAGTGATTATTTCTTTGCATTAATGATCCAAACTCCTATTCTTGAGCTACCATCTTAGATCTTGTAGTGTTGTTTGCATGATTTGATTTGGACTTAAGGTGGTGTATTGAATTCTTTCCAAGAACTGATCAAGGCAAGGACCAAAGTATGGCTGCTACATAAGTGTGTGTCGGGTAGTGTAGTTGCTGAGGGATACGCTGGAGTCAACCTAAATTCTAGAAGTCAAAGCGACCTTTACATGCAATGTAATTGGGTACTTAGATGGTAAGCATTGTCCGTGTCTTCTTTGATGGCATACAAGTGATGCTAGACAAAGAAAAAAGATTTCTCCCCTACGTAGATTTGGTGGATATGGTTGTTGGTAGGCCCAACAATCCAATCTTGTGAGAAATCCCATATCTATGTCTAGTTTCCGACTTGCAAAGCCTCAGTATCCTCACAGAGGATTGGGTACGCCCATAATTCAACGTCAATGCTAGCAATTTACAACCACCTCAAAGTGGGACTCGGAGTAGGAACAAGCGTTTTTCAGCGCCTGCATTGAAGGATCCAAAGGAGGCTCGACCTAATCATAGTTTTCAAGCATCAAAGGCTCAAGAAATAAGAAGCACTAGAAAGCTTACAAGGGCGGCCTCAAGGCCAAAGTAACAACGTGGAATATAGTGACCATTTTGCCATTTTAAATCTCTATGTCTGTTCCGAGGAGGTTGTTTCCTCTTCTAATTAATATTTTAATTCTTACTTTGGTTCAAATTTCATGGTTGTTGGTGCACCAACTTTAGTTAAGCCCATAAATGCTCGTCCTAAATTCAATGCATTCCACGTGCCTAAGTAGGATTGGGTCTTCAGGAGGGTACAAATTCATCGCATCTTTCACGTAATGGTTCTTTTATACCATGCATGCAACCAAGTGCACCGCCTTGCCTAGAAGATACCTCTCATTTATAGAATATATATATTCAATGAAAATGGCATGTACAAATTTAAATACTTAAACCATGAACACCACCGTCGTTCCACTTAATGCACCAAGTGCTGCGCCATGCCAAAATGGCCTTGTATGGTAACAACGTAGGCGTGCAGACGATGCCGCCTACTTTAGCTTTTTGAATTCAGTGCAGCATTGCAATACTTTTAAAAGCTTGTTTTAAAAAAGACACTACACTCAAGCAAAGGGAATCATGGTGGCAACCTTTAGTCTTCCTTTTTAGACTAAACCATGGAAAATTTTTAGCTCTACAATAGTTTTTGCTACTAATCTGTATGAGACTAATCTAAAAGTTCAAAAATTTACAACCAATCATTAACTTACACTAGGGGCAGAATCCATCTCAAACTAACACTTCATTCAAGGACAAAGAATTCACTATTCAAAAATGGGTGTGCACAATTTCTTCTCCAAGTATGCAAAACACTTGATATTGATCTAACATCCAGATGCATGGATCATATTTGTTTGTTATGCATAATGGGAGAGACAATGGGACACACCCATTTCTCAACGATGGACCTTTTGTTACAATATTGATTTGAGCTCACGTGGAAACAAGCCCTGGCTACTAAGAGCCGAATGTGTTTTGATTCTTTGGAGCAGAATTTTTGTTTAAGCGGGCCTTGCCTCTAAGGGCATCTTTACGCGGAGCATTTAAAGAAACAAGGCCAAAATATAGGCGGCGTGATGCTAGACCTCTTTGGCATGGCATGTGGTACGGCAAAATTTCACAATGACTTAAAGAAAACTTGTCCGCATCTGCAAGCGCCTTCAGAGCACGCCTTTTGAGGTTGCTTGGAGAGTGTGCATTGGCATGTTCTAATCTTCAAATATGTGGATGATGTGCCCCACTAAAGATCGATGGTAGGAGAGCAGCCTAGTTGATCAATAGTGGGGCTTGTGCCTAACCAATGTTTTATAGGCAGCATGGTTGGCCTATCCAAATAAATATGGATAGGCCCGCCAAGTTTGGCAATGCCACATGGACCATGGTTGTCATTCTATAGATAATATACCCAATTTTCCTTAGGTTGCTCATAATTCATGGGGTGCACTTCTAAGTTTTTTCATATGCTTCGAGTAATTTTGTAGAATTGCCTTTGATTTACACATAAGCGCTATTGAGATCTGAACTAGTACTCCGTGTGCTATATTAGCGTGCCTTCAAGTTAGAGTTCTCGTGTACAATGACCGACTGACCAAGTGATAGTGTAGTAGAGGCCTCGGTCGTTCGATTCTTGGAAGATAATTGGGTGGTTTTTCCATACCAACCAACCAATCAAGTGGATGCTAGTTGCCTTAGAAATGGAGATAGATTGAAGAGAAGAGTTGGACTCACACGTCCTTGTCCTCATCGTGAAGCTCCTGTCTTGTTTGAAGGAGATTTTTGTACCGATATCAGAAGCGGATGAAGGTGTCCAAGCAACACCGCCAAGAATGGTAGAGCAAGATCCACACCAAGACTGCCACAATTCGTCACCAAGGTCATAAATTTGATGATGACTTTGTTGAAACCAGTTCATATTGAGCCCGTGCCTAGCATGACAGACAACCTAGATGATGTGGATGCAACATGTGTAGACAAAACAAATGCATAGTTGTAGAAAAAGATGGGCATTACTTCACCAGTGTTAGGTAGAGATACCTTAAAGCAATTTGTGCTACTACAACGATCAGTAGACTTATAATCGGAACTGCCCATCACTTCCTCTAAATCCAAAACAATATATTGTTCCCATGGGAGCAACTACCAATGATATTTCAATATTGAGAATTTTTTATGATGGTATTGGTGAACGCTCTAGCATACCTTAATAAACAAGCATTTGTAGTATATACGTTGAACATGAGGGAGGTTATTGATCAAAATAGGCGGCAAAGTACTTTTCACTTTCAACAATTGTAGAAACTTCAAATTATTGAAATAGTAGTGCAAAAATTTGCTTTCTTCAAGACAACTAACTTCCAACCAAGTTAGAAATTATCACCCAATGTTGGAGTAATCAAGTGGAACCTCTACAATTGTACCCATCTAGATGACCATGCACTATATCTTTGCACCGTGTCACCTTAGACATTGAATGGTCTATTGTAATGATAGATAGCACAGTTGCAAATGATTAGTATACCAAGATCCTAGAATAAATGACCATCAACGTATATCATTATTTATGGGTGCTGACATCAATTCTGTTATCAATTTCTGTAAGTTTTTTTCCACCCCTTGGCTTAGCTTGAAATTTACTACTATTTACCTAATTGTATGGCACACCATAAATTTCAACTTGTTTACATTTGAAATGAGCTATATTCTTAGGTAACTAATAGTAAATGTCAAGTCACTCAAATCCATAGTTAGAGTAGGAGACAAAAGGTCTTACTACACCAAACAATGAGCATGTTGGTATAAATTGCCACTATTTAGTGTAGTTAGACCTTTTTCTAATCGTGTTCAGAATTTTGTTGAAATTTTTGGTACGAAACAATGTGTCATTGTACATTTAATTTAGTATTAGTGGAACGTAAAGAAATTTTTTTGGGAAAAAAAAACGTCTCGTAGAATATTATTTGTCACCTTTATTTTTTAAAATGTTGGATGCAATTTTCAGCCATTTCATGAGTATACAACTGTAATTGAATACCAAAATTATGAGAGGAATAAACCATTTCATTAACATCTATATGTTCCAGTTTTTAGTGTCAAGATTTGGATGAGCATGTCCTACTTAATTCAATTGATTTTTGTTTTTAAAAGAAATAATAACCTTGTGAGAGGAGAATTTTAGAAGAACAACCCAACAGACAGTGCAAAGTACAGAGTTGATCAATTGAAGGTCAATGCATGTCAACGATGACCCAACCGGAGATCTCTGGTTCAGAAACTAGGACTTCGGTCGACTGAGAAAGGAGAGTATAAGTCCATAGCAATATGCAGGGATTGATAACGTACATCATTGACGTTGGCTCGAATTTGCTTCTAGTTGTTTCCCGCAGGAAGATACTTGAGAGTGTCAATCCGACCATTCCCGACACTCCGCATTTGGTGAGGCATTTGATCCGCATTGTCATTAATAATGAACGTCATTGAATCCATCGCCTGTATAGTGGAAAGCTGTGGACGCTTGATGCCCTTGTTACCGTGAGTTGCATTGATGATTCCTCTACTGAAATGATCGATGTACGTGTGAAACGTGGACTTCCGAATTCCATGGATCGTGTACCATGCAACGGAGCAGACCTCCGTTCCCAAGAGCGTGACGTACTTTTTCTTCCGGTCCCCATCAATGGAGTGGAACTGCCCGCCTACCGAGTTCGCATACTCCTTTCTGTCTTCAAAGGATTTGTCATAGAATTTTTGTCTAACAGATAGAGACTGAGATTGTTGAAAATATTGGCAGCATCGTTTGGGACAACACCTTTCCGAGCTGACTTTGCGAATTTCGTCGTCCGCAGTCCTCTTGGTGTACAAGGATTCTTTCTTGTTAAGGTCTTGCTGTCGGGAAATGAAGCGGTAAGGCTCCTTCGCACGACCCCCTAAATCAGCACCAGAATCAGGTTGTTAAGGCAGGGATGCAAAATGATCAATTGTGCTTTTCAAAGATCGCCCGGAAGGAAAACAACATTCAAGAATGGGCCACGATTCATGACTCATAATTCTCTCTCTGTCCTCCACAAAAACGTCGAGGACAGTTACACCAATATTATCTTCTCCCAAGCAACCACTACAAAAATGATCCGCTGGTAACGCGGCCATGATTCCCCCAGAGCAGTGGACCAACCCATTTCCGTCCAACCGATGCACTTCAAGTCCAACCCAACGCTCTCATGGTACAAATGGGGAGTCATTGGACCGGAGATCTCCAGATGGAATCATGACATCCGCCTTTCTCTACAAGACGGTCCGCCGGAGTATGTGAGCAAGTGAATCGTAGCCGCGTTGCAAGGGAATGAGTGGTAATTCTTCCACCGTGGACGTTATGGCCGTTGGTCTTAGTAATACGAACTCCATCGAACCAACTGGTATGTCAACTCCAAGCCATTGCCCCACGGGGTGAACCTCAACAATGGACGCTTCTCCAATTTTGCCTAAACCTGGCCTCATAAGGTTCACGGACATTCTTGACCATAGAACCTCCGACCTTACAATAGACTCTTGGGATGGATCATCTTCTTCCGTGTAATTCACATGTCCAAAATCGGGGCACTAAGCTGCGACCATGGCAAGGTCGTCTGAGTCATGCTCCCACGAATCAGAGTCAGACATACTCCCGTGCTGCATCGGTGGATGTTCGGCTGGTGGCTGATGCCCTCAATGAGAGAATGAGTGGATGTAGATACGAGCTGGATGACCAAGGTCAATATCGTCGGTTGGGCTAGCCGGAGATCTCCGGCTGAGTGGAGAATGATCAACAACGATGACTTCTTGTTTAAGTAAGGAAGAGAAGGGTGGAGCTAAAAGTTCTATTCGTATCTAACCGGAGATCTCCGGTTAATCAGAACCAGGCTGTCGAGCAAGCTTTCTATGAACATTCCACACTAGAGTAGCCGGAGATCTCCGGGCATCCTGCATTCGAAGAATATGAAAGCCACTGGAGTCAAGGAGAGCAACCGTGGTTAGTAAGCGAGCTTGGCAGAATCCAGACTAGCACGGCATGAACAGCCAAACATCTAGTTCCTAGAGTGCTGCAAATTAGAAAACGGAAGATGAAGTATGCCCCATGATGTATCTTTGAATATACTAGGGCCGTAACACGTCTTAGACTAAATCACAGTATAATGTAATCGTATTGGACTTCTCGTACACAACTTTGTGAATGAAATTATATCCTACCCAAGGAAAGGAGCCGGCCCTCTACTGCCCACTAGTATTGTTCTTATGGCATTACAAGACTTAAATAGAACGTCGGCATTCGTTACCAATTAGAATATTCGCCAACATTCCCTAGTTCGACAGAAGTTATATGGATGCTTGAAAAGATACTTGCACAAATTACTGAGCAGATGCTTTTAGAAGTACAACAAGCCGATCCTATGAATTTGGGTACAACTTTCGTGTTTAGGTTGGATTATGCATTAGGGTTTAGGGTTTAGGGTTTAGGATTTAGGGTTCACGGTTCACGGTTCACGGTCACGATTTACGGTTTAGGGTTAAGGGTTTAGGGTTTAGGGTTCCTAGTTCACAGTTTAGGGTTGAAGGTTAAGGGTTAAGGGTTCACGGTTCTCCGTGGAAGGTTCTGGGTTCATGAAGGTCGAGGGCTTATATCACCTATAAATCTATAAATTAAAATTATTTTATAACTATGAACTATAACCTTAAATTTATTGATAAGTATAACTTTAAAAATAAACTGGATATAATAGAGTGTAAGGAAATTTAGCGAGAATTGAACAATAACTATTTAAAACTTTGATACATTATAATTTAGTTAGAGGGAGAATAACGAAGAGAGGGAGGGTAATGGATTTAATTTTAGAGTAGACTAGCTGTAGGCGCTTGATTTGCAATGCATTAGCCCAACCATTTTTATGTATTTTTAATATTAAAAAGTATTAAAAAAAGAAAGGTAACATGGTTCATTGTATAGTTGACAACGCGGTTGACTGTAGCGTTTCTGTAGTTCACTGTATGGTTGACTACGTGATAGTTCACTGCGTGGTTTACTACGCAAATTATGAATATTATTTTTAGAGTACAATATTATTAACTAAAATGGAGATTGAGAAGGAGGGGAGAGGAAAAGTAAAATAAATTAAAAACAAATGAGAGGGAGAGTAAGGGAGGGAAAATAAGGAAGAGAGGGAGAGTACGGAAGAGAGGGAGAGACTTGAGGGATTCATTTTTAGAGTAGTTTATATTTTAAGAATATATGTTGTAATTTAAGTATGTTGTATTTAAGTATGTTGTATTTAAGTATGTTGTATATATATATATATAACATTCGTGTATGTATAGTTGTATGTTGGATATATATATAATTATATAAAATGTATTAATATATAATTATTATATGCTGTATATGTGTACAAAATGTATGTATGTATAATTATATGTTGTATAAATAGATATCAAACGTATGGAGATGTAATTGTATGTTGCTCATAAATATATAACGTCTCTGTTGTATAATTCGATATAAATCGTATGAAGATGAAATTGTATGTTGCATATATATATGTGTATATAACATCTGTGTATGTATAGTTGTATGTTGGATATATATATAATTATTTAAAATGTATTGATATATAATTATTGTATGCTGTATATATGTACAAAATGTATGTATGTATCATTGTATGTTGTATAAATAGATATAAATCGTATGGAGATATAATTGTATGTTGTATATAGATATATAACATTTGTGTATGTATAATTGTATATCGGATATATAAACAATTATATAAAATGTACCGATATATAATTATTGTATGTATGTTTAAAATGTATGAATGTATAATTGTATGTTGTATAAATAGATACAAATTGGATGGAGATATAATTGTATGCTGAATATAAATATATAACATCTGTGTATGTATAGTTGTATGTTGAATATATAAAATTATATAAAATGTATTGATATATAATTCTTGAATGTTGTATATATGTACAAAATATATGTATGTATCATTGTATGTTGTATAAATAGATACAAATCGTATTGACATATAATTGTATGTTTTGTATATATATAACATCTGTGTATGTATAGTTGTATGTTGAATATATATATAAATATATAACATGTATCCATTTATAATTATTGTATGCTGTATAAATGAACAAAATGTATGTATGTATAATTGTATGTTGCATAAATAGATATAAATCATATGGAGATAAAATTGTATGTCGTATATATATATAACATCTGTGTATGTATAGTTGTATGTTGGATATATATATATAATTATATAAAATGTATTGATATATAAATACTATATGTTGTATATATGTACAAAATGTATGTATGTATCATTATATGTTGTATAAATAGATTTAAATCGTATGGAGATATAATTATATGTTGTGTATATATATATAACATCTGTATATGTATAATTGTATATTGGATATATAAATAACTATATAAAATGTCCTGATATATAATTATTGTATGCAGAATATATGAACAAAATGTACGTATGTATAATTGTATGTTGTATAAACAGATATAAATCATATAGAGATATAATTGTATGTTGTTTATATATGTATAAAACCTGTTGTGTATAGTTGTATGTTGGTGTGGGAAGGCGTTCCTACTAACTTCCGGATCTTAACACGAAATCCGGGAGGAAATGAAGAAAATTTAAAAAATTAGGTAGTTAGTTTAGCTATAATAGCATAAATAGTTTCATAGAAGAAATAAGGTTCTAATACTGAGCCGGAATCTTTAAAAGAGGTAGTTATAGCGTTTTCCCGGAAGTTGCGAAACCGGAGTTTGGCATCAGCTGGATCCGGAAACGCCATTATGACGCGTAACGGTATCCGTACAGCGCGTCAAATATATATAACGCGACTGCCAGCCCTAGGCGCCATTCTTTTAGGGTTTCCAGCATTCTCAGCTCTCTTCTTCTCCGCGCATTTCCTTTAGGGTTTTCACGTCCGGTCTTCCTGTGGGACTGTAGAGTAGAGGTAGCGTAGCACGAGCGACTTGGTGAGGTTAGTGCGTGCAGGATTTTCGGTCACCATTGCAAGGCGCAAGTCAGGGTTGTTATACTGGACGGACGTCCGGTTCACCTGTCCGTCTGATTCGCCCGTCCGATATAGTCAACACAGGGTTGACTTATCCGCAAGGTAAAAAACAGGCGACGTGGCAGCCATGTTGGCACCACATCGCTGCCACGTAGGACATGGTCATGTTTGAGTAGGGGCGGGAACTAATGCCAAGAGGGAGGTGGGGCGGAGACGTCCCCGCCTTTGCCCATAAAGGGGCGGGGACGTCTCCGCCTCTACTAGTGCAGGGGCGGGGACGTCCCCGCACTAGTAGAGTTAGATTATAGTGTTCAAAGTTGCAGTATGTTGGTACATTAAAATTTATGTTTAGTGTAGTATACACTAAATGTGAACCCATACACGAATTGCAAATGAGGCACTTAGTGTAGTGACATAACCGTACACTAAATGCCATTTACTACACTATTTGTCAATTTTGGTAAAAATAATAAAATTATTTCTTTCACTTGTGCACATTTAGTGTATTAATAGTGAATCAATAATTATTTGTGCTTGAACAAATGCAAATCTCGGCCTTAAAATTTAAGATTTGGACGTATCCAATATTGATTAAATGAGACATATGGCAATTGCCAAGTACACATATTCTTCTACGAAGATGCCGTATTGCCTACTTAACCACTACATGCGAAACTAATGCAGCTAATTAACAAAAAACTATTGTCGGTAACAATATAGAGGCATAGTCCAATTGTGGGGGGGTTTCATTTATGTGTCTAAAACATCTGGCACAGAAGACCGTTCTTTGAGATCTTTTTGCAACGCTGTAAATTTTAGCTTCAGGTTTACATATTGCTCCGTGTTTTTGGTGAAATACGAAGTGTTCCAATCTTCTTTCCAAAAATTTTCACAAATCCAACTCACCGCAAATCCATCTGCTGCCTTGGAGTAGAGGTGTGACCGTTGCATGACTTCAAGCGAGTTGGTGGAGTCCCGCGGCCCAAAAACATAGAACAATTCTGGTGCCACAAACTGTCGCCGCTCACTCTCTTGTTGAACCTGCTCCTTGAGTTCAAAACCATACCTTGATGACTCATTCTCCACAACTCGACTAGAAAGACCCCAATCGCAAATTCCGATGTACATCGTATCGGATTTCCACTCATCAAAGTGGAGCAAAACATTCGATGGAGAGATGTCATTGTGTATATAATTCACGTCGTGGCATTTCCCCACGATGACAAGCAACGATAGCACGAGGTTCACTCAATTTTGGCGGTAAATTTTTATCCACCGAAGCTCTTGGATTGACAACCCGGTATTCAGATGCATCTCAATCCGTTCAAACGGCAATGTTTCGTCCACTTTCGAGTCAAACTTGGACCAAAAACTCCCCAGAGATCCCCCATTCCACAAGAGCATGTACCCTTCCATAGTTTTCGGGTGGATGTACGCAAGTCTAATGATCCCTAGATGCACCACCGGACATCCTCCAGCCTCGTTGATGATGTCTCGGCGCTTCTCCCTCTTGTTGGTGTTGATCAGAGTCTTTCCGGCAAAATAAATCCAACTTGGAATGTTTTTCAATTTGGTTATCATCACCTTCTGTACAGCCCCATAGCCACCCACCACTTTTTGTCCTGGCATTGGAATCACCTTAGCGCAACTTTCAAGCCACTTGAAAGATCCACCGACGCAATGAGCCAAAATTTGCTCCTCAATGGTCGCTTTCCAAGGAGCCAGTTTCTTCTTACGGGAAGAAGAGTACTGTTGAACGAAGCCCAGGATCATCCTCATCTTCGCCACTAGTGTGCGCTCCTCCAGGTTCCAGGTGCTTTCATCCTCCTTCTTCCCCGTGACGTAACACCAGTTCGCAACAATATTGGTGGTTAGTGCGGTCACTTGTGTGTCCAACCACTCCGAATGCAACCAATACTCTGAGAAATTATTAAATTTCTCAGATTTATCAAGGTTTGATATTAATTCGTGTCACATGTCTACGGTCAGCTTGTGGTATTTCCCTTCCTTGTGGTTCAAATAGCTCCTCATCAAAGCCCCTCTCCTTCGGCGGTTGTAAAACTCGACGGCAATCCCTCTACATTCAACCATGTATTTGTGCGGGGGCATGTCCGGATTTGGTGACTTCTTCCGCCTCTTCCCGCTCGATGACGACGGATTCAATGATCCCAAAGTCAACTTCGTGTTGGTGGACGGAAGCACCGTCTTATCAACATCATCCAAATCCATAAATTCGGGGCGCTTCTCCATCGACCTACTTCCTTCTCCCGCCATATGTGATAGTCAACTCCCTACCGTGGTTGAAATTCCAAGTTGATGGTTTTAAAAAAAATCGCAAAGAGTATGGGTGCAATAAATGGGCCAAGCCCGACCACCCACCAAACTCACTTTTAGGCCGCAAAGCAAACTGACACGTGAGGCCTAGGGAGTGGACTTGGCAGAGAATAAGGACAAAAGTTCCCTATTTATGTGGTTTGGGATTTTTTTATGAAGACGTCCCCGCCCCATACGGGTAGGGGCGGAGACGTCCCCGCCCCTGCCCGGGGACCCTAGACCAGTGCTTCGTCTATCGGCTATATAATATCCTACACACCTCTAATTGTCCCCGCCTCACATACTTCCTCTTCATCCACCTCTTAATTGAGTTGGTTGTGGGCGTCGTGTGAGGACCTCATCCATTCGCATCACATACATTATTCAGATTTTCTCCACCCATGGCCATGCCGGTAAAAATGAATAAAGAAGAACGAAACAAGAGTCGACTACGATCGGGAAACAAACAGCGGAAGAGGTTGCATGTGCTTCGAAATCCTGTTAAATTGGCTTTTCAAGATTGGGAAGAAGTTCCGGAGCCATGGAGTTTCGAGGATTGCGCAAACTTCATCGAGTGGTGCCATATCGACAAGGCTTTCCCGGAGGAGCGACACAATTATCACCGACACTTTCACAAGGCAAATTTATGGAAGTGCACCGACGAGGCGTTCAAAAATTGGTGCATTGAAGTATACTAGGTCTTGTACGACATCCCTTACATCAAATGCAATGAAGTAAATCTCTTCCTTGCGCGAGGTGTCCACGCGGAGGTAAAGTTGGGCAAGAGGGTGGATTGGTCCACCTTGAAAGCCATGGGAGATAGCATAAAAGTTCCTTCTTCGGCAAATGGATTGATTCCAATGGGGACACGGAGGTATCCAGAAGGCGGATTGCGCAAATTGATGGCGAAGACTGAATCGGTCGACACGTACGAGACCGATCCCTCAAACACGGATATAGACTCTGACGGATATCACGTACCAATCACAAGGAGCCAAATGACACAAGCGCGCACCAAACGAAGGAGGGCGGAACAGACGGTTAACGTAGTCGTTAACAATACCGTTAATGAAGTTGGGGCTCAGGTACAATCCCCCGCGGTTGTTGATCGAATGTTAGAAGCCTCTACTGGTGCTATTTTCGCCACCACTATTCAAACCTTGTTGAACCAATTGGAAGGGAAGACGACAAAACAACTGTCACTGCGCGATGAGGTTCGTAAGTTCAGAGTTGAAGTCAATGACAAAAACATTATTATTGACCAGCAACGACGTGATATGGAGGAGCTTCGACTAGCCCTACAAGCTAGTGCAATGAGCACAGAAGATCGGAATCCACGACGGGAGGAGGAAGGGCTTGTACACGTGTCAACCCTAGACAATTCATTGTCGTTTGATGAGGCCCCTACCAACGCACACAAAGCTATGGTCAACAAAGAAGAGGGTGCGGCAGGTGACAGCAACAAAGAGCTCGCTAAAGCGCTTGAAGAGAATTCAAGACTACAAAGTCACTTGGATGTGTTGGTAGAACATTACTATCAATGGAAGTTGGCCTGCGTCTTCAAGGTCGATCGGTCCCGACAATTGGTGGCGGAATTCCAAAAAATCGACAACAACTATACAAAAAACAACCAAGAGAGGGTGTTTGGTTTGACGTCGTGGGCCCTCGTAGATGATCTTTTCAAGATGGATGAAATGGCGATGGTGAAAACCGCCGGTGGGCAAACAATTTTCGATTGGTCCCGTCACAAATGGGATTTCAAAAAGGAGGTTTCATCCACCTTTGATCATCGGGGCAACCCCATGTTATTGTGGCCACAACCTTCGAGCTACGTATACGACGGTACGACTTGCTCAATTTGTCTAAATCCATTTGGTCCAGAAGGTGGAATGAATCTAGGCACTTGTGAGCACTTGTACCATCCAGTTTGCTTGATTAGCTTGATGGTTGTACGCCGGCGGTGCTCATTGTGCAAGGCCCTTTTTCACGAGCGATTGTACGAACTTTTTTGATTAGTTCTGGATACGGTCAAGGAAAACGAAATTTCTTCTATCAATGCTCTAATGGCCATTGGGACGAGAACGGGGAGCAATTTCGTTTTGGACCTCACCCTCGGCAATGGTTGTGGGCCGTTGACGAAGTTCGCATCACAGACGACAACGGGGATCGCATTTCTCACGACGTTGACCAACCGGACCCGCAAGAACTAAGACAATTATCGGAATCAGAGTGGAAAGAAATTTTCCAAAATAATGGAATGGACTTCTTGCTCGATGTGCACAGTCCAAGGACACGGCAAGCGCTCGATTAGCTCATGCAATCCCAAATCCTAAGGGCCGTGTTGGATGAAGATGGACGACCGAGGAGAACACGATCGACGTCTCGTAGACTTGTATTGGGCTCAGATGAAGACCTCTCGATGCACGTAGGGGCACACGACAATGAGGTAGGGCCGAGTGGCACTACTAATAGCCCGATGAATATTGACTAGGTGTATTTTTTGTTTTTGCGGTACCAAGAGACATTTTTCTTACAATGTGATATATTTTAGCGTTTAATGTATTTTCCCATTTTCGTACTACATTATGCATACTAAAAAAATATGAATAGTAGTGTCTACATTCTACTTGATATAGTGGTGTGATTATTGATGTACTTAAGCCTCATGAGGATTTGTGCGTTTGTATTAAAAAAGGTGGTGTGGACCAAGTTTTAAACCTCCAAACATTTTTAATCCCTAAAGGACCAAGGCATTTTTGCACCAAAAACACTTCAAAACTGCGAGGCTATAGTATAATGCCTAAGAAGGGAGACAAAACCTTTTTATTTCTACATCTAACCATAGGATCTCAATATATACTTCTTTGTTAATGTCCCCACAAAATTTCATAAATTTTAACCACACGGATTGAAAGGCTTGCATAGCTCCCATGCTATTCACTACTTGGTATCAAATTTTTGCACTACATAAGGCCTAAATCCATTACTAATGGTAGTTTAGGATGATGTTAGTTCCTTATACACCAATTGTTAGAGGTAGAAAAAGGGAGTAGCTTATTCAAGTCAACTATGCTAGTAGTGGAAGCTCAAAAATGGGCAAGTAACGTTTTAGTTTTTAGATACTTGATATGTTTTAGATTGATGATCCAAACGGTCAATATAAAGGTCTACACCACATATTGTTGTGGAAAAAATCAAAAGTATAAAAAGTTAAAATCTCTAAGTTTCATGTTTTAAGACATTTTTGTTTTTGGTACCTTGCCCGTTTTATTTTTGGCAATATGTGAAAATCTTTGACTTGAGTTGAAGCGTTATTTTCCTCTAAAGACAAGGATTTTTTTTTAAAATTTGAAAGGAAATAATTTCCTACACTCTTATGTTTGCTCCAAAACTAATAGGGAGCTAATAAAGGTGTTCCTTATTGGAGAGCATGCCGTCAAAGTACAAAAATTGTACTTTCCATTTTGCCATCCTCCCTAGAACTAGGGAAAGACATAATCTGCATGTTATTTTAAGTGCATTAAAATCTTGTCGGAACCAAAAATAATGCACCCCATATTTAATTGTGCACCTGCCTAGGGAGATGAGGAGTGCCTGGGCGAAGCAACAATGGCCTCAAACGCCTCCTTCATGAGTTTTGTGGGGACGAACCCCCCTCTTAATTTACAAGCAAACATCCCCACCCCTGCCCTGGTGAGGCGGAGACGTCTCCGCCCCTATCGGATTACTATTTTAATGGAGGCACTCCTCATTTGTCCCGGCCTCGCATACTCTTATCCACCATCTCTTCATTGAGCTGGATGTTGGCGTCGTGCAAGGTCTCATTCATCCATCCACGCCAGAATTTTGCGAGAACACGTGCACACCATGTCTTCACCCGAACAATTGGCCAAGGAGGAGCGAGACAAGACCCGTACACGAGCGGGGAACGTCCATCGAAAGCGGTTGCACGTTCTTCGTAATCCAGAGAAGTTGGCTTTTCGAGGTTGGGAGGACGTAGTGGATCCATGGGGTTTTGATGATTGCGCGAACTACATCGAGTGGTGCCACATCGACAAGGCTTTCCCAGAGAAGTGACACAACTATCACCAGCGCTTCCACAAGGCAAACTTGAAACATTGCGTCGACAAGGCGTTTAAAAACCGATGCATCGAAGTTTACCAAGTGTTGTATGACGTCCCATTCGTCGAACGCAACGAAGTAAATATCTTCATTGCGCGGGGTGTTCATGCGGAGGTGAAGTTGGGCAAGAGAGTACATTGGTCCACTTTGAAGTCGATGCCGGGGAAGGTAAAAATTCCTCGCCCAGAATATGGAATAATTCTAATGGATGGCGCAAGTATCCAGAAGGTGGATTACGCAAGTTCATGACTGTGATGGACGACACACCTAGCTACGATACTGACATGTCGAGTTCAGATGCTGACTCCAATGGAACCCACGTCCAAGTCGCGAGCGGAAAGGCGCAAGCACGTGGTAGGTTGAGGAGGACCGAACGAGCCCTTCACCAACGTTACTATTGACTAGGAGTATTTGAAGGTTTAGGACGTAGCAAATTTTTTTTGTGAACAATACTTTTGCTCTAAACATTATATGATTTTAAATATCCTTTTTGTTTGTAATGGTACAATTTATTTAGAGATCTTGGACATTCATTCTACTCGAGGCTTATACTACCCGTTATGGATGGGGACTTGCATAGCTCTCATACTGTTCACTACTTGATTTATTTTTTTCTTTAATGGTATGTGGTACATTCTTAATCTTTTGTGGGGCAATTGTGTTTAAATTATTTATGTAGAGAACTTGCACATTACATTCTACTCGAGGCTTATACTACCCGTTCTGGTTGGGGACTTGCATAGCTCCCATGCTATTCACTACTTGATCTAAAAGGGAGCTAATAAAAGTGTTCATTATTAAAGAGCATGCCGTCAAAGTACAAAAGTAGTACTTTCCATTTAGCCTTCCTTCGTAGACATAATTTGCTTCTTATTTTGCATGTGTTGCAATCCTGTCGGAACCAAAAATAAGGCACCCTATATTAAAACCTCCACCCTCCTCATGGAGAGGAGGAGTGCCTAAACACCCAAAATGCCCCAAAGGCCTCCTTCTCCTGGGTTGGGGAGACGTCCCCGCCCCTGCCCAAGTAAGGGCGGGGATGTCTCCGCCCCTATACGAAGACTTCCCCGCCCTTGGCGTGCAGGTCCCACCCGTTCTTGGCTCATGTATAAAAGGTTTGAGGAGGGCCGATTGTCCTCACGCTTGTCTCCTTGGCCTCTATCGCTTGGACCTCAATTGAGTTTGAGCTCCTTGCGAGTCTCCTTGGGTGGCAGGCGGCACTGGTGTGCGGCTGAGGTGATGTAAAAATTGGTTCAAGCAGTGCACCAGCGCTATGAGACTCCATATTTTCACCCGATTCTATACTATAACTAGCCCCATATTTTGGCTTAGACGGGACTTGCACATTATTTGGCATAAGCCGTGAATGCAATGGGAAGTCAAAGGAAGCAAACAAAAGAATGGGAACCTTGGTACAATTTTGGTGACAACGGGGGCAAAGTGAATTGTGTTTTCTGTAACTATACTTTTAGCTACAAACATGAGCGTGCGTTCGCTCACTTTGGATATGGCGCCAAGTCAGAGAGGTCGATTTGTCGTAGCCAACCTCCCTATGAGCGAGGTCGATTTGCCAATTGTGGAAACATTGTTTCGCAAAGAATGACGGGCGGGGACATGTATGGCGGAGATTTAGGTCCGAGTGGTCCATCGAGGGCACCAACTATTGACACTTCAAGCCAATCCGACGCGAAAAATAATGTGGCGTGTGGGGTAACAAGTGGGCCTTGGGAAGGAGTGCCTAATCTCTCTGAAGGAAACGACCCTTCACATATGTCGGGTGGTCTTACCGCCTCGAATTTCACTAGATCTAGGCAACTACATCAACAACGGATGCTTGATGCTTTTAACATTGCAAAGAGGAAGGAACTTGATGAGAAGTGGGCGACCTTTTTCTATGAGGCGAATGTGCCTTTTAATGTGGCGCAAAATCAGGCGTTCATCAATGCAGTGAGGGCAACATCTGTGGCAAAGTTTGAGTACACTCTTCCTATATATCACCAGTTGAGGACTAGATTGATTGAACCTAAGAGGTTGCAAATTGAGAAAGATATTGAAGCCAAAGTTGGTTTTGCAATCAAGAATTATGAGGTGTCGATATGCACGGATGGTTGGGATGATGTCAATCGGAGGCCCCTCATGAATTTAATGATGTCGTGCCCCACTAGTGACGTATTCTTGGAGAGCATAGACGGACCATGGTGAGAAGAAGACCATGCGGTACATAGCGGACCAAGTGAAAGTTTACATTGAGAAGGTGGGTTCCAAGAATGTAGCACAAATTTGTACAGACAATGCTCCCAACATGCTTGGAGCGATGGAAGATATTATTCTCACATATCCGCACATTCACAAGCAGGGGTGCATGGCACATGCATTGGATCTCATGTTGGAAGATTGGGCGAAGGTCCAAGAATTTAAAGATTTGATAGAGAGGGCAAAGAAATTGTGCAAATATATTAGAAACCATCATTCAACAATGGAGGACACTTCGTGAGTTGAGTCCAAACTTGCATATTGTAGTGCCCACTGAAACCCGCTTTGCTTGTAATTTCCTTATGTTGGATCGATTGGTGAGACTCAAAGGAGTGTTGGAGCAATTGAAAGACCACCCCCGTGTTGTAAACTACTTTGCAACCCTACGGAATAGACAAAATGGAGACCAAGCAGCAACCGCTTTGCGTAATGTGGTGCTCAACATCAAAGATGTGGCCTTTTGGCAACGATGTCAGAATTATGTGCACATGACTGGGGATGTTTTGAAGGCATTGCGTGTGTTTGATGGCCGCGAACCAGCCATGGGTCGAGCGTGGCTCGTGATGCATAATTTGCGAGAACACGTGTACTCTTTGTGAGAGTCACCTTTTACTCTACGAGCTGACATAGCATCCACTCTTGAGCAATCTTTTGATGCCCAGTGGCAAATGGTTTTTACCGATGTTCACTACGCCGGGGCTCTTTTGAATCCGTACCTCAAGGATAATGTGGCGCTTAGGGCTGACGGAATCGCACAAAGAGCATTGAATCGGGTTGTTCGCAAAATGATGGAGGTATTGGAAATTTCTTATGACGACGTCCAATATGAGTTAACTCAGTACAAGGAGGACACAAGACCATATGGCCCTACCGAGGCATCTAACATCCGCCAGACAAAGCTTCAACTCCACCAATGGTGGGCCAGGATCGCAGACAAGGCATTATCTAAAATAGTTGTTCGTATTCTAGCCCTTACGTGTTCAGCTAGCTCTTGCGAACAAAACTGGATTATGTACTCGTTTGTCCACAACAAGAGCCGAAATCGATTAGCGGCAGAAAAGGCTGCGTCATTGGTGTATATTTATATCAATAGCCGATGCCTTCAACAAAGACCAGGGGCCGATCCCGTTCGATGGTACGATGCAAATATTCACTCGGAGGATTCCGACCCAGATGCCCTGGGGCCGGTCCCGGTGGGTGAACCTAATCGTGAATTTGATGTGTTGATAGCCGAGGAAGAAGAGGAGCACAATATGGCAGCTCCCCGCTCTCCGCTGGAGTACCGGGGAAACCCTAATCTTTGGGCGGAAGGCGCTTATCACCTTGAGAAAACGAGAAACTATTACGGAGATGTTGACGATGTGGAAGAAGAATTGGCTCAAGGTCGTTGGGGACCTTGGAATCAAAGTCGTCATCACAATCCTTTGCCTCATCTTCCTCTAAATGAGGGCATTCATGAAGTGCAACCTTTGTCTACTTCCTCAGAGAGCGACATCCCAAATGTGACTAACCTTGAAGAGCTTGAAATGGGGGGGAGGCAATGTCGGGAATGTTCGCGACAATGACAATTCCCCATCACACTATGGAAGTGGAAATGGAGATGCCGACAACAACGGAGCGGGAGAGAACGCAGTAAATACTGCGACTCGAAACAACCAAGGATCGGTTGAAAACCGGTATGGCCAGGAGAGCCCTATTGGAATGGGTGCATCATTTCATAGCACTGGAGTCGTTCAAGGAGACTCTAACGCAAATGTTGTAAACACAACAATTGTAGGGACGACTCGAAGAAATGAAAGGGTTGTTAATCAGCGTCGACGTTTTGACCTGGAATATGTAGACCCCGATGATGCTTTTGCATTCACAGAGGACCTTGAGCCACAACCATCTCCGGTTGTGGTGTTGCCTACGGTTATCAATGACCAGAATGTACCAACGCCGCCTTCCCGGAATTCCTCTTCTCCTAGAACGGCGAATGCCATGTGTGGACCTTTTCAACGAAGTGTAGGCGTTGAGGGGATGGATCTAAACACTTCCGCTACTACTACCAAAAATGGCAGACCCCCTTTGGCCGCTACAAGGACGTCTCTTCATCCAATGGGTTAATACACACAACCCAGTGGAAGAACTAATGCTCGTGGAGGGTCTAGAGGCCGTGGAGCGGCTAGAAGCCGTGAAGGAAGAAACAACGGCGAAGCATCATCCTCAAGGCATCGTAGACGTCCCCTCCTTGGAATAGGGGCACGAGATCCGAACGTGGTTGTACAACCATTTTTGGACACGTATGTTCCAGGACGCTCTTCAACAACTCCGGCATTTGTTGTTCCGATTCGAGCACTTCGTCCTACCATCGGTCCAACCATAAATTCCGACGGCGATGATCCTCACGTACATCGACAAAAGAGGTTCAGACGCTCGCGTTGCAATGGTGAAACAGTCGTAGAGCTTTGCAATGACAACTTTGAAATATAGGGCTTTTGGACTACGGATGGTAGCAATGGAGAATTCGAAGATGAGAGCGATGAAGGAGCTGATGATGACAACCGTCCAGATTGCGATGAGGCACTAGATGATGATGATATTGTCCATCGAAGGAGTGCGCAGATCGGGCCGTTTGAACAATTAAAGGACAAGAAAAGTAACTACGTATATGTATGCAAAATCAAGAGAGTTGTGATAATTCATAGAAGAAGCAAGGAGAGAAAAAGGTTTCTTAGATAACTAGCGCCGATATTACTTCGTTTGGAAGTATGAGATTAGGGAATTGTTGTTATATCGTGAAACGATTTAATGTAATAAACATATTTTGCTTCCAGACATTAAGGTCTCTCCGCTCAATGATGCAGGGGCGGGGATGCCTACATGAGGGGCGGGGACGTCTACGCCCCTCGGGCGGAGACGTTTCTGCCCCTAGGGGAGGCGTCCCCGCCTAGGGGCGTCGACGTTCCCGCCGCTCATGGAGACTTCCCTGCCCTAGTGCCACGGTGGCGTGACACGTCCGAATGTGACGTGGTCATCCTAGTAAAAATTTCTTACTTGCAAAAAATTACTGGATGCACTTTGGGCAATCCGTCCGAACCGTCTGTCTGTCCGGTCTCGATCGCCCGTCCGGTTGTCCCGTCCGATCACCTCAACCCGTCCGTTATCACAACCCTGGCGCAAGTTCACGGAGAGGTGGGCTTGGATGGCGGGCAAGAAGGGCAAGGCTCTAGCAAGCGGAACTCTATTGCTGCAGATGATGACGCCGGATATTCCAAAACCGGACAAGACCTACAGGGTTTTGGAGAGCTTCCTCGAGATAATGGGGTGCGCAGGCCTCTTAGGGGTACCCTGGGCTTTCCAGAACGAAGCCATGGTGGCGGAGCTCCTGGGAGAGCCACCAAGCCAATTCGAGAAGCGCGTCCGGGCGCATCCGGAGGTCTGGACTACGTCTCTTTGGAGCGACACTTATGGACTCCGGGCTGGGACAATCAAGGTAGCGGAGCGCGACGACAACATCTTGAAGGGCGAGTTCCACTTGAAGGCAAACCCTAAAGACGGAAACGTACTCAGCAACCTCACCGATCCGGATGCGAGGTTAGTGATGGCATTTTTTAACCCTATTTTTCACCCCGAGAAACCTAAACGGATAGTGGCCAAGCTAGCTAGTTTAATTTTGGGGTCGATGAAAGGGAAGTTGTCCGTCGATTGGGGAGCCATCATGGATGAACAGATAGACCGCATGGTCAAGAACCTGCCGAAAGCCCGGAAAACCCCAACAGCCTTCTCCACCTACGTAGCACACATGTATGTGAAGCAGAAAATATTGAGTCCGGAGGAGCAGGCCGAGTATGACAGCCTAGTCAGCATCCAGTCATATGGAGGGATGGAGACGGACAAGGAGCAGGAAGTTTTGGAAGACTGTGGGACGGAGAAGTCGTCGTCTCCTCTCATATTCAGGAGATCCCGGAAGCGGAGTCGTTCGGTTCAGAAGACTCCTCAAGCCGCTGGACCCTGCCGGCCTCTGTCATCAGTAGAAGCACAAAGCCCGACCGAGGCACCACCACCTGAAGAAGCTGAAGAAGATTGATTCACGATTGGATCAGAACCAGGACCAAAGTGGGCCCCAAATATCATTGGCGACATTCCGGTGGACATCAGTGAACTCTGCAGACATATCGTCTGGCGGACCAGGATCCAGGAAGGGGAAATCTGGGAACGGCACGCCATGATCCTGGCCGTCATGGAAGCGGTAGGCACCGAGGATTCTGACGACCTCATTCCGCGACTCAACCGGATGAAGGCCAAGGAGAGCTCCATCACGAGGCTAGAGTAGGAAAACACCACTGTCACCCAGACCAACACCCGGCTCTGGGCCCAGGTACGACAGGCGAAGGCCGCAAGAAATGCAGCCCAGCAAGCGAGAGTTGTGGCGGAAGCAAAGGTCCAGGCAACCACTCAGACCTTAACAGAGATTCGCGCAGTACTGGACTTTCCGGTGGATATCGTCAACCGCGCTCTTCTCTACACTAAGAGCCTCGAGAAGAACGAGAAGCTCAACAAGGGGCAGATCATCCGGTTCCTCTTGGACGACAGCCGGAAGATGGAGGGCACCTGGAGCAAAATGCAGCAGTTGGCAAAAAATCTCGCTGTCGTAGCCCCACCAGTACCAGAAGTTCCAGTTCCGGAAGGAGCACCTCCGGCTCCAGACGCTGCAGGTCCATCCGGAACCACTGCAGGGCCATCCGGATCTCCGTCCGGACCGGCTGCTGGATCTCCGCCCAGACCCACAACGGGTTGTTCACCCAGACTTGCAGCCGGCACACCTCAGACCCCTATCGGAGGCTTCAACGTTCTCGTGGAAACTCCGGATTTCAACACTTCGATGAGTTGGAATGGGGTGGCCTTCTCGAGCACGGAGAATATTCAAAAGTGGTAGGAAACGCCGGGAGATCCATCGCAGATATCCTTGTTGCCCTTCCGGATTCCATTAGAGTCTCCTTCTCTGGTGCCACCGGAGACGGCCCCTTTACCCGGAAGCTCTACAACACTGCCCATGGTAGTCAGCCCCAGCGGAAGCTTCCGAGACCTCCCAAGCCTTCAAGTCCGGACATCCGCTACATCAGCCCGGACAACAACAATGGTAGATCCGGAAACGCCTTCCGGACCGAAGACGCAGGTACCTACCTCCATCCTAGAGCCGCCAGCTACCATTCCGGCACATCCGGAAGCCAGCGCAGCACTAGCAGAGGTAACCCCTACGCACCGCAGCAGTAGGAAGAAGAACCAGGTTACACCTTAGATTGGGACTCCTAGGGCTTAAGTTTGATAGCAACTAAGATGGGGCTCAGGGTTGCATCCGGCTATCACACCATAGGCTAAAGAAGACCCTAAACTAGGCTTTGTGTTAGATTCGAGAAAACCGGATCTGAGATCCGGAATTTTCGGATCTGAGTTTTGAATTCCGGATTTCTAAGGATAAGATCCCTTTTACTTTTAGGATAGGATTTTCCCGATATTTAGGTGATAGGATAGGATTTTAGGATCAGGAGTTAGTGGTTACTTAATGGATGAGCCTTATTCGGCTCAGGGTCTTGTTTTCTCTTTCATGAAGAGTATTTTCTGTAGTATACTTTCTCTTCTGGAATTTATGGTAATGGAGTACAGTTTTGTGGAAGAGAGAATAAGATCCATTGTCGTTGATGTGTAGTGACATCAGTTCTTATGCATGAAGTGTTATAAGGATTGCGCCTAGTACAACCGGTTGGGGCTTACCTTGGGAGATCGCCCGGAAGAGCTGAAGGAGAGGTTAGGTAGAGTCTCACGATCCACGGTGACGAGAAGTAGCCTGGAGAGGGAGGGAGGGTACTACAGGGGTGAGCCTGGTACCTCCCAGGGCACGGAGAATCGGTGTGAACCCGGATTTCGGTTGCGGCCGGAATTTCCCCTTACGATAGAGGAGAAAGCCTGAGGTGTATGTCTAGAAGGAAGTCTAGGTGTAAATCTACCACACTCATCCGCTAGAACCACTGAGCATCAACCGGAATGTTGTTGTAGTCTGGACGAACCTCTGAGTGACCGCATCCGGAGGGCCTTCCGAATGATGTGAGAGTGCAAGTCCGGCAGCAACAAACCAACTACCGGTTAGCGAAGTAGGAAGAGTGGGTGTCCAACCACTATAACTCTCGGGGCAGTGGGTGTCTAGCTACTTTAAGTCACAAGACAGTGGCGAATCCGGCCACTTACACAAAACAGGATCAGTGGTACCCGGCCACTTGTTTAAAAACTCCGGAAGAAAACTCCGTCTGAGACAATCCGGTATCCGGAAGGGTCCGGATGTTGAAAGAAGGGACTTCCGTAATCCGGAAGGATCTGGATGAGTAGATTGAGGGATGAATAGAAACGCTATCTGATAGATTACAAGATGGTAATCGTTAGTTGTCTATATCATTTAAGAAAGAAGCAATAGGTCTCTGTGGGAACGAATTTAGAGCGGATATTCCGGATACATTTAGCTCCAATTAAGTGCTATCCGGAGGAATACTCACTCTACGAACTGCAACAGTTGGATATATAAATAATTATACAACATGTAGTGATATATAATTCTTGGATGTTGTATGTATGTTAAAATTGTATGTTGTTTAAATAGATATTAATTGTATGGAGATATAATTGTATGTTGTATATATACATATATAACATCTGTGTATGTATAGTTGTATGCTGGATTTATATATAAATATTTTATAATGTAGCAAAATATAATTATTGTATGCTTTATATATGTACAATATGTATGTATGTATCATTGTATGTTGTGTAAATAGATATAAATCATATGGAGATATAATTGTTTGTTGTATATATGTGTATAACATCTGTGGTTTTTTGGGTACTTGATGCATAGTGTTTAGCCTCGGAAGGGGGGAAGTACTTTTAGCTTACTTATTCCCTGTCCGGTGGGCATGGTCTTTGTAGTGGAGTGAACACACACTTTATTCACGCCGGCCTCCTTCGGAAACCGGCGTTCTTCTTCAGTTAAAAGAGGAATTAAAAGCAAAAATTAAACTAGAAATGAAAGGTAGAAGTTAAATGTAGAAATCAAAAGAGTCATGTACAAGTTAGAAGTACAAGTCAAAAAGTTATAGTTGGAAGTTAAAGTTTAAAATTTAATTAAAAAGTTGAAGTTAAAGTAGAAGTCATAAGTAGTAGTTAAAAACTTAAAAGTTAAAAGTAGAAATTAAAAAGGTAAAACTAGAAATTAAAAGTAGAAATTATAAAGTTCAAAGTAGAAGGTAAAAAGTAAAAAGTAGAAATTAACTAGAAGTTTAAAAGTCAAAGTTAAAAGTAGAAGGTAAAAAGTTGAAAGTAGAAGTTTAAAAGTTTAAAGTAGAAATTTAAAAGTTTAAAGTAGAAATTAACTAGAAGTTAAAAAGTTAAAATAAAGGTAAAAAGTAGAAGGTAAAATGTAAAAAGTAGAAATTAGGTAGAAGTTAAAAAGTTCAAGTAAAGGTAAAAAATTGAAGGTAAAAAGTAAAAAGTAGAAATTACCTAGAAGTTAAAATGTTGAACTTAAAAGTAGAAGGTTAAAAGTAGATGGTAAAAATTTTAAAAGTAGAAATTAAAAAGTTTAAAGTAGAAATTAAAATGTGAAAAGTAGAAATTAACTAGAAGTTTAAAAGTTAAAGTAAAGGTAAAAAATAGAAGGTAAAAAGTAAAAGTAGAAATTAGGTAGAAGTTAAAAAGTTAAAGTAAAGGTAAAAAGTTAAATGTAGAAATTATCTAGAAGTTAAAATGTTAAAGTGAAAAGTAGAAGGTAAAAAGTAGAAGGTATAAATTAAATAGAGAAGTGAGATGTTACTTGAATAATTTGTGAATAACACTAGTATTATACGTATTAATTAATGATGTACTTAATGAAGGGCTGAAATTTAACATGCCACCCGAGTCGAGAAATCCTACGATCGAGACCGAGCTCAAGACGTCGCGTTCAGTCATAAGTACATGAATCATTTCATCACGCACCTCCGCCATCGTGGAGGCGTGCTAGTTTTTTCCATCATTTCGTACTTTCCTTCTCTCTCTCCTCCCACGCTCTCACCTCCGTCATTCTCTTTTCGCACAACTTTTCCTCTCTTGAAACTGTTTTGAACTAATTTTTTTCGTGCTTCTTCTACAAAGGTGTGTTCGTGTGGTGTGAGGTGTGGTCGTGAGGTTTGTTCGTGTGAGTGAGCGTGAGCGCCAGGGAGAGTTTGTGTGAGGTCGCATTGTTTATGTGAGTTCGTGTTCATTGTTTTACTGTGCATTGTGTGTTCATGTGTGAGGGTTTTAGGCGACAAACGTTAGTTGGTGTTTTAGGCGCGTTTGTGTGCCGCAGTTTTTTAGACACTATTTGTGCTGGTTGTGTGATTGGAGTGAGCGTGAGTGATTGTATGTGTCTTCTTGTGTGAGGATTTTAGGAAATTTTTGTTTGTGAGTGTTTTAGGTGAGTGTTAGGTGAGTTTGCGTGTTTAAGCGAGGTCAAGTGGACGTGACTCCTGCCTTAGAAGACGAGCGGACGCGTGTATCTTTAACCGACGACGATTAGAGCTGGGAAGCTGAGGGAGCAAGTGCAGTCCAGTCCTCTCCAAGTGAATTGCTACATATTGTGAGCAGAGGATCACAACGATCATGGCCGGCATGGATGATCCCGAGTGGAATTTCACGTGAGTACCATAAATCCATTGATTTTGTATGTATGTATGGCTTGTAGTCACGTTATACAATCAGCAAGATATTGTTCATATATAATATTAGAAACCAAATCGGTGTTGTTAGCTTGATATATTGTACGGGAATTAGTTTGTTGTAGGGTTCTTGCTAATGTCAGTCAGGTTTATGGGGTTTTAAGGTTAGTATCACCCGATGTTCTGAAGTTCATATTACAGTCCTGCTTGTATTGCAAGTTCATATCGTAGGATCCTACAATATCAACACTGGAGATGTCAATTAGATTTGTGGGTTGCTACGGTTAGTATCGTCCAAAACTCGCAAGTTCATAATACAATCCATCGCACTTTGCAAGTTCTTATCGTAGGATCGTACGATATCAGCCAAATGGTCAGTCAGGTTTCTGGGTATTTGAGGTAAATATCACCGAAGTTGTATATTACATATTACAAACCTGCTCTCTTTGCAAGTTCATATCGTAGGATCCTACAATATCAACCGGAAAGGTTATCTAGGTTTAGGGTATGTTAAGGTTACTGGGTCCGAAGTAGTTTAGTTCATTTTCCAATCATGCTTTGTTTGCAAGTTCATATCGTAGGATCCTACGTTAGTAGCCGGAAGACGTTATTTCTAGTATCATAAGATGATATGGTCGTTTGCTGTCGTAGGATCCTACAATGGTGTGGCTGGCCACGCCATCGTCGGATCCTATGTTATGTCTCCGTGCAAACTAAATAATCCATTGTAAGATCCTACGATGACACCTTCATCACAAATGATTTTTATAGCAGGGTGACCAGAAATGTGCAAGGTTGCATCGTGCCTATTGATATTGTAGGATGCTAAGATCTCTAGTCCCGGATCTCAGTGCCCATTGCCATCGTAGGATCCTACGATCTCTGGACGTTGATCTAAGTCATTAAAGCGCGCACTAGTAAGGAGGCAATCTGTTGCAATACCTAAGTCTTCGTCTTTTACTCTGTAGGGAAAATTTGAAGGAGGTGGATGAAGTTGATGAGGACTGACGTCCAGTTAACCTGATCGACTGCGTTTCACTTGCAATTTGTGAGGTGAAGCGACCTCTCCATACACACGCCCAGGTGTTGCAATACAATCTGGCGGAGCACGTCATCGAATGGAGTCTACAATGGACTATGGCACCGTCAAAGGAAGCTCTGGTTGCGCCTATAATGTGCCTGACAAATCCAGCAGCCATTGCAAGGGAGTTGTTCACGTGTTCAACAAAGAACCTGGAGGTTCTCGACATTGCGCTCGCTGGCACAAACATGATGATCATAGTGATCGAGGAGGATGTTCTTAGTGCTGAGTGTAAGCGAGTGTATGCACTGATTGTGAAGATGGAGTCGTTAGCCCCGAGACTGAACGAATCTGTCAAAGACTACGGCATGACGATTCTTCTGCAGAACATGAAGCCAGACAGAATCGTCCGCGGCTGGAAGGAGCTGAAGAGTCACCGAGACCGCTACAACAGAGACTTGGTGAAGCCGGTAGCGCCTTCTCCATTGGAGGAGAAGAAGAGGAGCAGTTCCGCGTTGGCAAAGACAGATACACAAAAGAATACGAAGAAGACTCGAGGTAACAAAGAGGACCAGATGACGTTAGAAGAAGCCGTTGCATTAACGAGCAAGAAGGTGTACTTGGCGAGCCCGGAGTCTATCCTGAGAGTGAAGCAACTGTACGAGGCAAATTTTTGTGACATGCACGTCTTTGGGACATAGCCAACCAAGATTTTGGGATCGTCGAAGGAGGACCTTTTTGTCAACATCGACCGCCTCCATCGCGCACCGCCTAGGACTGTCGTTTATCAATCCCTCATAAGGGTTCGGGTCCTAGAGCTCGTTCAACAGCTGAGAACAAACCCTTTCAAGCTTGCGCTGCAGCATATCTACGTCATGCCGGTGATGGGCCAATATCGTGTGAGGGATGAAGATTACGAGGACATTCTTCATAACACGTACAGGTATTTTAAGCACAAGCCGACCTGGGCTGACATCACAAATGACACGCACTATGTCATCATTGGAGGGCAACATAGTGTTGCTGCACACACGATCCTGATCGGCGAAGGGAGAATGAGTGATGAGGCAAAGGAGGATGCGACAAAATTCCAAGTATCAATTCTTTGGGAGGAACCTCAGAAGAAGTGGGAGATGATGCAGTTGTACTCCAAAGTACTTAACCAAGACCTTGATGGATCCAGGGCAGAGAGCAATTACATTCTGTGTTGTAAGATTGCTCGGAAGACTTGGGTTGAAATGGGATTTCCTGAGAAAGCAAGGAAAGGGCAGCCGGAATATGCAAACTTTGTTGTGAGTATTCTATTCCTTCCGCATTCACCATTATGCAGTATCGTAGGAGCCTACAATAGTAGTTAGTTCTTTTACTGTGTGACTGTCTCGTAGGATCCTACGATGAAATTAACACTGTTGGCACTTATTGTACACTTATTTCAATCGAAACTCTCGACAATCATGCCCAGAAAGAAGGCGAAGGATGACGCAACGACGTGTATTCCAAAATACCCTCTACTCTTTGTTCCAGAGGATATCTTTGTCATGTGGAAGACGATTGAGCAGCGATGGATGAGCGGATTGCTCTCTGATCCATGGGATAGGACGTCAAGCTTGGTCGGCCTTGAAGACGAAGACATGGAGCAAGATAACGCCGGGACATCGTAGCACGAACGAGTGAAGCAGCGTCAAATGACCTCCAGATCATTAATGCCGAATGATTTATAGCCCTTGCACTTTCTCTGGGACAATGACAATAGGGTCATGGCAAGGAAGGTCATCGACAAGGAAATCTTCGTGAAATTGACGAAGGTGTCGAAGATTCCTGCCACGGTGACTTCACTTGAATCTGCGTGTAAGCAACAGAAGAGGAAGAGAATTCTAAAGAACGAATTCATGCATGTCATGTGTAATGTGCCGCTGAGATCTAAGAAGTTGAAGGGACTCCCCTACACTGAGGCCGAGTGGGATGAAGCAGTAGCAAAATACAAGATTATGGACGACGTTGTGGAGACGTGGTTTCACATGGTGAACAAGGATCCTGGCGGCGAGAAGTTCTTTCTATGTCGCGAGCAACTGAACACATCTTCTAAGGACGAAGATCGGATCGAAATCCTAGACACGCTATTCAAGCACCAGGAGACGGTCTCGGAGGGCAGCGCGCAAGAACTGGAACTTGGCTCATCTTCCGCGACGGGCTTCGAGAATCAGTACAAGGTGTTGTACATGAATTAGAGGAAGGGCAACTTGAAGAAGGCTATTGACGCGGAAGGCGACACTATGAACTCCTTGATGAAGGCCGACTCACAGGTGGTTATTGTCTACTGCTTTGTCAATCAGAAGGACAAAGGTATTGTAGACTACTCCACTGCAGAGCAGTTGAATCGAACGATGCAAGCTATGGAGTATAGAGATAGTAGCCTGTTCGGACGGGCCCAATACCCGGGAGTGTTCATTACCAACCGGGAGGGCATGGTGGACGTTGCGAATATTGTATTCAAGAGAGGGTCTGTGATTAAGTAGGAGCGACCTTGGCACGTCCTTCCGACGTTATATATGACGTCGGGCATCGAGTGCTTCACGCAGCAGCCATCTCCGGAGGCTGCGTGTCCACTGTATTTCAACTTTCTGTTCGGGATCGAGGCAAACCATGATTTAAAAGCCTGCTTCACCAATGCCTTCGGCAACAATATGCCGTTTGCTAGTGTGGTTAATGCAACAGACTTTCCTAATGCTTCCCGTTAGTGGGACCATCCCACTTATGCAAATTTCAATCTTGACGCGGTCTCCTCGATTTTGGGTACATTGGAAGCCCCCAAATACGTACAGATCAACGTCGGCGGCGGTCCAAGCATCACCTGGATTGATCTGATAAGTCTATCGTAGGATCCTACGATCATTGAACTTCATGTCTTTGCAGTGCACTGCCTCATTCATACCTTGTACATAAAGAATGTCTTCTGCAGACGAAAGGAGCACAAGTCTTGGAAGTTGTTCACTCCAAGAGCGAGGTGAAGAAAGCACTAGAGACTTCCAGCAAGATCTACGACACGAGTCGAGCACTGGCTCTGGTACTACCCGGGCAAGAACCTTCGACACCCCGGTAGAAGCAGGAGAAGGGGAAGGAAAGACAGCCAGATTCGATGAGCGATGACACGACGGAGGATGAAGTTGTGGAGCTTGACAGCGATGACGAGGATGACAACGATGACGAGGACAATGGTAGTGGCAACGAGGAAGAGGGGATGGTGATGGGGGAGGCCATCAGGGGAGGGAAGACGCTGCGGCGGAGGACGGGGACGCGAATTCTAGTGGAGATGCTCCTCCTCCTCGGGAAACGCCTTCTGAGGAAGATGTTCCTCCTCTTAGGGCGACAAGGAGTACCGCAAGGCCTAAGCAACGGGTCCAACGGTCAAAAGCGAGCGCCATTCCTCTGACTGGGTCAACAAGCAAGAAAGCGTCCAAGCAATCAGGAAAGAAAGCTCGGACCGAAAAGGAGATGAAGGAGTCCGCAGCCAAGCAAGTGTCCAAGGAAGCTCGGCCTCCTAAGTGGAAGCCGGAGTCCGTCTCCAAGCAAGCAAGCAAGGAAGATCAGGTTGGTAAGCAGGAGACCACTGCTAAGCAAGCAGTCAAGGATGCCCACACGAGTAAGTTGAAGAAGGATTTGTTCGGCCCGAGCCAAGTATCATCTAGAGGCTTTCTCCGAACTCTGTTACCAGGGACATTTTTGGATTGGCCGTTTTTGAACTTTTGTTATCAAACAGATTTGTAAATAATTGTACCATGGGCTTGTGATCTGTTATTCAATGCGTAATATACTTTTCTAGTATTCTTCATTTTCCACAATGAATGTTATAGAATTTCACAACATTGTAATCGAACTTTCCTCTAGGTATCGTAGGATCCTACGAAGGTCTTCGGATTGTAAGAACCTGCAAACTCTTCCATTCTCTTTGATGTTTAATATCCTCTGTATTCCATTGTTTCGTGGATGTAGCTAACAATGGACTATCCGGATCTACCCTTGGACACGCAGCCTGCGAGAGACACATGCGTTGTGTTACCTCCTACAGATTCAGTAGTGGATGAATCCTACGATGTCGAGGATCAAGGTGTCCTTGAGGTTCCTGCTGAGGTTGAAAATCAGGGGAATGTGGAGAGTTTGCATAGGGAGGAGGTCTCTCGGAGTAGAACACACGGTACTGATTACGGAGAGGTGACTCCTCTTCAACGTCAGGCTCAGATAATATATCAGGAAGAAGGTCTTCTGGACGGGCGAGGGATTCTTGAGGAGATTTGTGCTGAGTCTCTCCCTAGTTCTCGGAAGCAGACCATGTAAGCTGTTGAGTCCCGCTCTTCTTTGAGGCCTTCGACGACGGTGGATGACTCAGCGGCTCGGGCATCGGACTGCGGCGCCGTTATATCCGTTGCGGATGTATTAGCAAGCTTCGCTGCGGTTGTCCTCACAAAAGAGACCGTCGATACTATTGCTTCGACGATTGCGCAAGAGGTTCTTGCTGGCTTGTTTGAAGAGGCGAGTCAGGAAATACTGCCATTGAGCCTTGTGAAGCAGACTCCGACATTGACTACAGACGAGAAGTTTGGCGACGTCCCTCAGACTTCCGTCCAAGACCAAGAGGCTCGGAGCTCTTCTGAAGCTAATTCTAGTCGCGACCAAGGACCACAAGGTATACCTCTTCCCTTTGCTAATTCATGTAAAACTCAGGTCTTGATCATAGGGTCCTATGATCTTTGGATCCTCATTGTAGGATCCTACGATCCTCCCGTCCTCAAGTATCATTTATCCCAGCAGCGTCCTTGTTTCTAACCACTATGTCTTCTATAAACGTACTGTGTATTCCAGTGTCTTACGTGCAATGACGGGGTGTTGCAGGAAACGTAGGTGCGGACATTGTAAAGACATCGCCTCTGACCAACAAGGTGAGATTCAATACACCGTCATCTTGGACTTGAATGGATTTCTGGTTCAGAGGAAGGATAATAACAGACAGAGTGTTCCTAGACCCGATAGTGCACAGTTTCTGAACACCCTGAATGATCTGGCTACTGTTGTGGTATGGAGCTGCGCCATTGAGAGAAACATGTGTAAGATGCTGGAGAAAGTCCTCGATTCTGATATCATGGAGGGCATAGTAATCATGACACAAGATCATACAACGAGATCCTCTTTCCCGAGAGAGGAGAATAGAGATAAGCCCTACCTGCTTAAGGACGTTCAAAAATCCCTACTATAGTTGATCACGCAGACCTGGACCTGACATTACTCATCGGCGACAGCGTTGAGAAGAACCTATTGAACGATGAGTTCAGGGCGGTTCACCTTGAACCTTGGACAGGTGACATGAACGACAAGTTCCTCATTGACATCATGCTTCCCTGGTTAGGAATGATGTTTAATTCCGGCCTTTCTGTGATTCAATATGTTTGTAATAATCCCCTTCCCGGATGTCCGTCTTCTACCATCTTTAGGATTTCAAAATTAGCACAAAATATAGTATTAGGGAGTTTACGGTCATGGGACTCGAGAAAGAAGACATTTGTTTGACCAGTCATTCATATGGGTGATGTTTGAAGTTAGAATTTCTGTTGGACTCAACAATTTGTAAGAAACCTTTTTGTATGTAAATAAATATTTTTTCACTATCATCTACTCAATGTCAATTTCCAATCTCTTCTACATCGTAGGATCCTGCGGTCATCCAGGTCGTTGTAGTAGTTGATTTTGATATTGCTTACAAATGTTTTTGTTTTGTATGGACGAAAGCATTGTTCTAAGCCCGAGGTGTATCCATACTGCGACAAGAATATATTCAGATTATCAACTAACCAAAAGACGAAGCACATTTGCCTCCTTGGTCAAATAATGATGGTTGATGACCAACCAATGCGACATGTCTTTAGCGGAAACTTTGCTTGTTACTTTTCGACGCTCTGGCTAGGAGAAATGACAATATCGAACGCAGTCGGTGTTATACCAAACATTACGACACCACTGATTCCGTTTATCTTCCCGTTGAGATCTTACGCATCGGTGAATCAATATCTGAGGGGGCACCCGATGGACGGAAAGTTCCCTCGTAGACTGTTAGAAGGTTGGCACTATGACCGTGTTCTATACAGTCATGCTTATGAGAATCCATAATGTGATTGATTTTGAAGCCAGTGGTATGTTCCTAATTTATTATGTGAATAAAAATGGTGACTCACATGTTTATGCCTTCCATGTCCCTGACTATCTCGATGGTTATTACTACTTTTATTCAGTCTATCATGTTCTTTTGTAGATTGACGACCTGAGCAATCGTAGGATCCTACGGTCGTAAGCCTCCATCAATGTCTCAAATCTTCTCAGCACATATTCGTATATGTTTACTAATCCAAGTGCTTTCATGATTTGTATCGTAGGATCTTACTATGTATGCCACATATTCTGGTTTGCCACAGCATACAACGTTGTCTGATGCTATTTTGATCACTGTGATATAATTTCATACAGTATGAAGAGCAATTCATAGCAAAAGCATATTTTTGTAGTCCTATTTCTTTGTTTATAGTTTAACATCGTACTATCCCACAATCTTCAGTCCATATTGATTTTTGACCCTAAGTCCGGATATCCACAAATAGTCCAGATTTAGTTAAATGTGGCATCTATATAATGTAGCAAAATTGTATAGACATACTTTGTATTTGGGCACACTTTAGCTCGAGTCTTGCGAAAGGGTAACCTCTCCAGCTTATTTGGATTACCAATTTAGAGAACTCATGTTTGTGCTTGGTTTTGAATGCGTGTAGAAATGAGAGGAACAAGATGGTGACTGAGGAACTTGACCATGTGAGCAGTCGGTCAGCAGTCGGCGTGAGCGGTGAGCAGTGAGCATAGAAGTTGCTTTTATTTTTTGGTATTTTTTCAGTTTTGTTATCTTTGAGGGGCGAAAGACGTGGGTATTTCTCAAGTACAATAACTAATTTTTGTCTCGTGATCCTATAATCGTGGTAGGATATTTACACTATACAGGAAAAATAGATATTGTTAGTTGAAGTATATATCCTATTGCCGTGGAATTAATCTCGGTCAAATGCAATTGAAAAGCCGAAGATAGTCAAGTACAACAATGAAAATGATAAGAGATGCCCATTACCGTGGAAAAATCAAAATTGTGAGATGGTTTAGAAGTTCATTATTATCAATGCCTGTATTTAATTTAACCAGATGTTGCATTTAATTTCTTCTTACACATCCATCATGTGTATGTGGTATCACGTACAAAACAAGATTTTTAAAAATTGCCCTTAAACAAGATATTATGAAAGTTAAACATTTGCCATACAGTAATAGTGGCTAGGAAATCACAATACTGTGTATGATACCGAAGAACAAAGTATGAAATATATGAATAAGATAGTATAACAGTAGTAGCAAACTAAGGCCATATAAATGATCACAACTACAATAGAAAATCTATGTAGAAGAACTTTCACTACCCTCAAGTGCCTCAACATCTAGAAATTTATGAACATCGGGGTTGAAACCACGATGTCTTTGAACTAACGGCGGAGAATGCAATGAAGCATAGGCACGAGCAATAGTCTCTGCATATGATGGAAGAGTAAAAGACTTTGGCGGAGAATAGGCGAAGTCCATCAATCTGCCAAACAAAAAAATAGTTAAGAAATTATAATTTGTAAAATGATTGAAATATCGTTACGGCGAAAACACTGAAACAATGAACTTACTTACTTAAACGGTTCTTTTTTGCCACGCGGCGAATCGGGACTTCATCGTCATCAAAAGCATCAACTGGTGTAGGAGGAATTGATGAACTTGGTGACACTTGTCGAAGAGGACTAAGAAGGGCTTCAAAGATAAGTGGATCAGATTCAAAGCCAATTACATGCCGATGTAGCCTACTTCCTACTCGAATAGAAGCGCCTGAACCAAGTCAAAAATATAGCAAGATTCAGAAAAATTGAAATACTAATGTGTTTAGAAAAATGACAATCACATCAAGTCATGAGTGTTGCACCTGTAGCAGCAGTGGCATCCAAAATCACTGAGCCTGGAGTTGTGAAGGCTTCAACAAACATCTGCAGAAATCCTTCATCCTTTTCACGAGCTCCTCTCCATGGTACTGGACCATTCGTGGCTTGAGACTCAGAGGATGTATAGTTGAATAGAATGTCATCTTCCTTTAGATTAATACCAACCTTGGCTAGTTCAGGATCAACATGAATGGAGAAGGAACTTACTGCCTTATCCTCACGGATGAAAAGAAAAATTCGAAACCGGCGGGTCTGAAATACAACATTCAAAATTTAATCAACAAATTTATAAACATGGATGCAAAACATACATGACAAGAATTAGAATATCCCTCACTTACAGTATTATCAGAATTAACTGGAGAGGTTAGCTGAAGCTCATTAACACCCCACCAATCCTTTAGAATCTTGAACTCGTATGATGCAGCATAAGTTCTCACATCCAACCTAATTGATGGAGATTCTGGGAGGAAAACCAAAAGACCTCCATCTTTGTGGAGAAATGCATCGGCAAACTCAAAAAACGCCTCAACATCCGATTTTTTATAAACATTCCAAGATGGAATGTCTATAGATGAATCAGAAAGACCTGGAATCGGAAGGCCTTCTGGAACATCGAAGATTATAAAATCTAGACCACTGTGGGGACAAGCTCCTGATCGTGCAGGGCCTGCGGCATCACCCTTCCCCTACAAAATAGATAATAGTTAGTTACCCTAATGACTTATAACGAACTTAAATTTTGAATCAAACCAACACATTATCAATGCAATGACAGTTATATACCTCAATTACTAATGCATGCATTTTTGAAAGCACTGAATGAGAGGGCCCCGTCTCTAGAATCTCTGAGATAGAAGTCTGCTCCAACAAAATAGTTGACGACGGTTGAAGAAAAGTGGAGGATGTAGGTTTCAGAATTCGGGATGTCTTCTTTGCTCTCACATGTTGTGAAGGCAATCTTGAAGGAGGTAATTGGCTTTGAACAACAGTAGTTGCTTGAGAAGGTTGAGGATAACTGACATTAGAAGACGAAGGCATAACCTCATTGATGTCAGCCAATTGCTCCACAAGCACAGGAGCCTCCACAACAGCAGTGTCTTTGGCATTCTTTGCAGACCGAGTCGAATTCCTTTTTGTCCCCTTTGTTTTCGAAATATTAGATGGAACTACTACTACGGCTGGGACTTTTTGAATCCCAATCAATGATGGTTCAATGCAATCTCTGATTGGAATGTCAAAGCGTGGAGGCTTTGAAATGGGACAATCTAGATACCAGCCGCATCTCTCCCAGTGAGAGGAATTCCAGGACTTCTGGATATTATCAGATATCATGGTATCGTCGCTGTCCACATCCAACCAAGTGGCAAAAAAAGCTGGTGACTTGGAAATTGCCCGGGTAGGATAAAGGATATATTTAAAATAACGATAGAGCACACGCTGCATAGCAGGCATAAATCCCACCTGTTGATCAATCAAAAAGTTCTTGTGAATTCCTTTCTCAACTTTGAACTCATGGAAGAATGCAGAATCCCATAGTTGGATTCACATTTGCTCAACATATTCGGAGATGGATGGAATGGGGTCTTCTCCATTTGGATGATAGTCAATTGTGACTCCTAAATTCGCAACGGTTGTATCAAAAAGTCGCTCGGATTCCACTGCCAACTGAAAGGAAAAAAATAAGCAAATACAATTAGAAGTCATCACAAAAAATGGAAAAAATGACACTAGATCAGTCAATCATAATGAACACAAAGAATTGGAACTGACCTGGCTCTACCAAGTAGCCTTTCGAAGCCACTCTGGAAATTCAGCATCTCCAAAACGTGGTTTTGGAAATTTCAATTGAATACAAAGAGAAGGGGGTGAGTTCCACCTTTCAAGCCATTTGATTTTGATGTGAGACTCCATCACCGAGGTAGAAAACATCCATAGTTTCTCCTCAGTCATTTCAGGCACCTCATTATTCTCATAATGAAGCTTGATTTGATGTAGAAAATCAGGCCCATGCTTGGGGTCAGCAATTGGCACTTGTTTCTTCAACTCAATAAAGCATTGTTTCTTGACTTTGTTCATAGCTGTCGATACGAAGTTAGCAGCCTTCTCTGAAGTCCAATCAGAAGGGTCTGGATACTTTTCATGGAATCTGATTTGTACGTTAGCTGCTGCCTCGCCCAACTCTTGCTATACAATTAAATAATTCAACCCAAAGTTAATGAATATTACAATATACAAATTCACAATTAAGATTGATAAACTTGATGATACCAAGGGATATTGAGGGAAGTTCATACCTGGTTCAGGACTTTATTAAGTCCATCCAAAGTAAGAGTATACCAAGTTCGTTGTTTCGATTTTTGCTTTGATTCAGCAAGTTCAATTTAATTTTGACTCACTTGACCTTGGAAGAAAGAAACGGGTTGTGCTCCAATACTATTAATTCTGTAGAGTTTGTGAACCAGATTGGTGGTCACATGCGATTTCTGATTCCTCCTGAAATTTATCATTGACATGTAACTATTAATTGCACCGAATATGAGTTAAAGACCCCAAGAAATACAAATTAATAATAAAGGAAACATACCAATTCACTTGATGGAGTGCACTCAAAAGAGGACCAACTGCTCCATTAATATCCAGAATGATTGATTCCACGGCATAATGCCAGGCGAGGTCCTCAGAGTGATCTTCATTAATAATTGGAATCCAGGCTTGAAGGCGATGGTTCCCGTCCCACACGTGCAACATTTTGTTGGAAAAACACTTCAAATCCTCATCTTCAAGAAGGTGTTTCTCAAAAGTTGCATTGGCCATCTCCCAGTGAGGGCTCCAAGTATCGGTTACATCTGTGGTCACAGGAACAACCTTACCTTCATGATTCTCCAAGGCGACATAGAAAACCCCATTGCCTTCCATATATCCATTACTCAGAAAATGGGAGGCCAAATTCATGACGTCGTTTTTCAAATATGGCCTGACAATAGGTAATGATATCATACGACAAAGTGGAATCTGTAACTTTGACTTTGTCCTTGGCTGAAACCTCAAATTGTCCAAACATGAAGCAATATTCACTGATTCCTTTGAGATCAAAGCCTTCATCTCCTTATTCAAGTCCTCCATTGAGATATTGTCCTCGTCAAGAGGATGACTGTCCACAGGGTCATCATCTGCGATCCATCAATGCATAAATAGTCAATAATAATTCTTGCCAATAACATGCGCATCCAACGGTGGTTAATGATATCTCAGCATCATACAACTATACAGAATCTAAGCCGGCACCATTGAACCCCCCGCCGGCACCGGCGGCCCCCTCCAAGCAAAAAAATACACTCCAAGGCGCAGGCATAAAATTTTCCCCGTCACCACAAAAAAACAAACATTGGTCTCCGAGGATAATACGTAACACGGGATGGTAGTCGACCCCTCAATACTAGTCGGTTACTGCAGGGGAAGTACTGAACACCTACAGGATTGTTAGATATTGAAAGTTAGAACGTTTATAGGATCCGTTTCAAGGATCCGTAGTTCAAAACTTTGCCCATATAGTGCTGGCATCCATAAGTCAGAAGCCTCAAGTGAAAGTATCATGCCCAGCTCTATGAGGGTGGTGTTCAATATCAGGTGTCGATCAAGTGCTCTTCGGATCTCATGGGTAAGCACGTGGGCATGCCGACCGGTTTCCGAATGAGTTCTCATTTCCGATCAATCCCATCTTGCGGTCCACTTCAGCGGCCTTTCGCATCAAAGATATTACTCACGTCTTTACACAAAGGAGGTCTGGGATGATGGGCCCGAGCATAAGTGCCGTCACACACGAAACCTGGATTGTCAACCTTCGGGTCTGTGAACCAGAGGAACTCTAAGAACTTGTCCAATGAAAGTCCACACAATATAAAACCAGGATGCTCCACAAGGCACGATGAAGGCTCAAGAAATCAAGATGCGTTGCTGCATGCAAACCTCTCGCGTCATGCATGGGAACCAACCTAATTAAATCAGGTCTATTCCCTAAACCTCGTGGCCCATGGCAATGTGGGTCATGTCCGGACGCGCATGCAACCGTAAACCTGGAGCACAATACGGTGCCTTCTGAAAGCCGCAGCATAAGGTGAGTGGAAATATCAAAAATAAAAAATCACGAAGAAGACCCCGTCGGTACCAACCAACCCCGTCGAGTGATTTGAACATGTTTTCGATCCATGTGCATTGCGTAGACTTTTGCAACATACCTATAACTTGCTGTGATCATTATCAATCGGCGATCTGGATGGAGCACCCCCGCAGCATTATGCTAGTCGTTCAATAGAGAGATCAAAATCTGTTCGTAGTCTCAATATTCGCTTCAATATCCGGACGTGCATGCAGAGGGTCATGTCTGGACGTGAATGAATAAGGTCGCAGTATAAGGACGTGCATGCACATGTCTTTCACGTCGCATTGTAGAATCTTTTGTCCACAGCCCACGCCGGCACCGGCGACACTTTTCATAGCGATCCTTGAGCTTAACAGCTTGCCATTAGGAGCATCACATATTCTCACCACCTCATTCTGGCGCTTTAATACCTCCACCAGCGTACATATAATTGACGGATCCACACTGCACAGCATCAAAAATGATTTTTAAAATGAATAAAACACGAAAAACAGTTCTTCAACTCGAAAAAATGTTCATGTAAATTTATGGATATGTGCACAGGTAGAGATGCGATGATGCATATTGCTGCAAGATCTAAGGCTGCTGAAAAGTGCATCAAGGAACAAGGCTTTACAAGCCCTGGATGCTCGCAAATCTCTTACCTCACGAGCGAGTGCTTGGCAGCCAGGTTGTCGTGGCATCTGGACACAACCCCTCCAATCTCATGTATCTGAGAAGCATGGGGGGACCTTCCCGACCCCCGCCGGCACCGGCGACACCTCCACTATATAATAATGAACCTGAAAACCAGGGTCTGAACCCCAGCCGGCACCGGCGACACCCCAACTGGCACCGGCGTCACCTTAACATCAACACTTCGACGTGCTTCAGACCGAAGTCATGCTAACACCGAAGTCCTCTCATGCTCGTGTTCCTGGAATCGTGGGAAGGCCCTCCAACACCCCAGCCGGTACCGGCGACACCTAGATTGAAGATTCGGCACCAATAAGAGACCCTATCTTCAGCCCTGAAACTCACCCCTCGAGCGAGTGTCTCTCAGTGCTGTGACCTTGCAATAATGCCGCAAACTCAGCATAAAGTCTGCAATCGTACAGACAACGCAGAGAAAAAAATAATTCCTCTCGACCCACGCCTGCACCGGCAATCCTCGGCAGGGTCGACACTTCAACTTCGAAGACTGATGGAAGAGTCAATTCTGCTGGCGCAGTCGGTCGACACCTCGTACCCGATACTCAACCCACGTGCTTCTGACGTGCTTCTGACCATATTCTGAACCCATGCTGAATTCGTGACCTCTCACATGAGTGTTCCAGAAATGTGAGAATATATTACCTCAACAGTATGGACATAAAATCGTTGAATCCAAGAATCGTTTGGAACAGGGAGGATATGATGATCGCTCCTTGCAGCTCTCACATCGTGTGTTTAAACCTCTACAGAGCACAGAACCACGCAAGCGATGACAAAACATAGACCTACATGTTCTTTGATTTCTTCTTTAACAATCTACCAATGAATAATTCCTCAACTTTAACACCAACTAAACAACATCCAAATATGCCTCACCAATGTGAAAGGTGCCGAAAGAGAGAAGAAAAATGTACTCACTTGAGCCGGAATGTACTTACACTCACAGGCACAATGTCAAGCGGAATCAGGATCAACGTATTAGACGTCCCACGAATACCCATGACCACACATTGCTGAGCATGGTACACTGCAATAAAATAGGCAGGTTGGTTAATGGCTGAAGTTGTCACCAGTCTAACATCTTGGTATACTAACTGAATTCACACAAAGCTCAAATAAAGCCAATAAAAAAGAAGCAAAAAGAAAATTCAGCATAAACCTCACTTCCACACCAACAACAAAAAAAACGACAACAACAACACCAATTCAGTCAAGCTGAAAATCACAACTTTAAACCTTAAAGCCGAGTGTGAGGCTGACTATCTGGCTTGTTAGGTGGTGTACTAGAGGGGAAAAAAAAGAGTCACAATCCCACTTGAATCAAGCGTTGATTAGGGATATAGCAACTAAATAGAACGTGAAAAGCACATTCTACCCTTTATTCCTCCTTAATTTCAACAACATGGTGATTTAAGAACATTATGATGAAAATGAGAGGATTTGGTACCTTTTGGTCCATCATGGAGGTTAAAAGAGTGGGTTTGTCTGCCTCATATGCAGTTATGGACCATTCCAGCAGCAAGGTAGGAACCCCCGCCGGTGCCGGCGACCCCTCAACTTCAAATTTTGGCAAATCTCCATGACATTACTTTCATTCGTAGATACAGTGGGTTGTGACCCCCGCCGGCACCGGCGAACCCCATCACCACAAATTTCAGCTAATCCACAAAGTAGAAAATGACCCTCGCCGGCACCGGCGGACCCCTTTACAGCCAGATTCGGCGAACTTCATATCTCCATCTAAACCGTCGCCGGCACCGGCGACCCCTCGTGTGAATGTTTCTTTCAAGCGTGGAGGGCTCACTCCGACCCCCGCCGGCACCGGCGACCCCTCAATACCAAATTTCGGTGATCTCATTGATGTCTGTTTGAATCGTAGATTCAAATGTCCAGGACTCCCATCGGCACCGGCGTACCCCAACCGGCACACTCCGAGGGTTCACTCCGACCCCCGCCGGCACCGGCCTACACAAAATAGATGAATTCAATGGAACGATTGTTAGTTCCCAAGAAACTAAACTTTCCCTACTAAATTTTGAAGTTTCAATGAGAACACGTACCAAATGTCCAGAGTGATGATTGCCCTCGTCCTTCTCCTGGTCTGGCATGTTGACATCCATATGTTTTGTTGGCAATCCAGCAACCTCTCCAATACTTGGCAAACTTAAACTTGGACTGCTCTCAAAAGATAAGACACGTGGAGTATCTCCTAAGTCATCCTCTACAATCTGGGCCTTACGTTTTCCCATCCTTGCCTTCCTCAACTGCTTGCTACTTGAGAAGAGGAGTCCGCGTTTTCTCCTCTTCTTCTTTCCCTGAACTAAATGATCAGGTGTTGCGGGGACAACTTTTACGAGCATCTGCAATATATCTTATCTACTCAGTGAGAATATCACATGGCAGTACATTAATATAGTTGAACGACTGCACAGGTATCCCCTCCACTAAGACTAATAGATTACCGATTAATGGCATCCATTCAGAACTGTTTTCTTTCTACCCAGGACATCCACTTACTACTGAATAAATTTACGGAAGACATTAACTCAAAGCCCATATACGCACAAGTGTCAAAACATGCCTCATCAATCATAATGGGATATTTGACGCCGTGCAATTGTTGTTGTAGATTGGATATTGTCATACACCGCCGATTTGAATGACCAATAAGAGGAGGGAATTCAAACAACACAGTTATGAATTGTCAATGTTTCTATGTTTAACCTCAAAATCCAAAGATAGGCACATCATGTCCATCATACACATGATCGTTCCTAATCATGCTTGCATTTTCTGTAAAACTTATATATGGATATTCATAATTAGAATTCCCGTTTGTGTAGGTGTTTGTTTGGTTTGAAATAAATAACAATGCAATTTTCAAATACCAAGGTTTGTTACCTTCAACTTGAAATGTGGACTTCCTATTTTGACCACTTTGTAGAGTTGTTGCTATAATACCCCTACAAATTCAAAATTCTACAACCTATAATTCTGGCCAATCATCTATTACTTATGCTGCTCATGTCAATCCGTAGTTATGCTTGAGTTGCCAATTCATAATCACTATTATGCTAAATTGATCATTTATATTATTTATGCTATACCATTTAGAATTAGATTTGACAATGTGCTGTAATTGTAAGTTACTTTTGATAACACTTTGAACTGACCGCTGGGCGCGGGTACCGGCGGTCCACTCCATGATCTAATTCAAAATGAAACTAGCCAATAATGTAGGTATAATTTATTGTTGGTGTCGTTCATTTCTCACGATTAGGATGCTCAATTCTATTTCTACCTAATAATTTTATTTTGTACCATAATTATATTGATTGTTTTTGTAGCCATCACATATTTAAGCCAATCATGTGTTTATCCATCCTTACACCACGACAGCATGTATGTAACTTGAGAATGTAGCAAGAACATTGGTAGGAATTGTTTCTCTTTCTCGTTTCAGTCTTTCTAATGGCATCTCTTCGATTCCATGGTGTTGGTGTTCCACTAATTATCCCTCCAGCAGTTGATGGGTCATGCACTATCTTGGCATCAATACTTCGTGTTCGTTATGACCTAGATGTTATGACAATTCATATCGAGCAAGAGGTTCTAGATGATGCAGGTGTTATAGTCCAATACATCTTAATGCCTGATATTGTCGAAGGCGGCAACCGATTCTGGAGGCTATTGCCTGGTAGCTACAAAGTTAATGGTCTTAGAGTAGCGCAGATGGCAGCAAGCACTGAACTTGTCACGCCAAGATTGTCGACAACATCCACCGTTAATCCGATTGTTACTGTGAAGCTTGAACCTGGAACAGAGACTGCCATATTGTTGAGCGACGACGAGGAGCCTCCTTCAGTGGACCATTCCGTTTTGTCGCCACCTCGCGCTCCTTCTCAAGCCACCATCAACCTCGAAGCACGAGCTGCTGGCACGAGCCAACCGAATTCTGGCACCTTCCAACCCAATTCCGCTTCGAAACCACCTCGCTTTCCAACTCCATCACATCCTAGGAGCATTGTAGACTCCCTACGAAGACTCATCACAAGACCTGGTGGGCGAAATGTTCTGAAACGCCTTGATTTTAATTCAATTCCTGTCCATCGGGTAAATTTTCTCCCCCTCCTTTACAATGGCGATGTGATTTTTGAGTTTGAGCCGACGGGACTTGAGAGAAAGCAAGCGGGTATGTTGGATGGTATGGACAAGCGGTTCGACGGCCATGCATGGTGCCGAACGAAGACTACAAATATCCAGAACGATATGGGTCTCACCTTCCGCTACTCGACATGCGCGGGGCACCTTCGCTGCACTAATCCGGATTGTGATTATCTTCAGCGGGAGCACCGATTGTACGAGGTTAATGAGATAGAGTGGGACGGATGCACCGAGAATCCCTTCAGAGTGGATGGAAGCCCACCAAAGAAGTCAACTTTGGTCTGTGGAATATGTCGAACGCCTCCAATATGCATAGGTACGTGCGAGGCTCTTCTTTACTATGCTAGTGGACCCGGCGATATGACTCGTGCTTGCATTCATGTCGGAATGCACAACCATCCTGTGAAGGTTGGTGAATGTCGTGAATCTCTCCTCAAGGTAAAGTCTCTTTGTAGTGACCAGGTGTCTAGGATGCCAAGTGCTACCCATTCTAAGATTGTTCTAGAGGCTAGTAAGGAGTTTCTAGGTGAGTTTCTTCTTAGAAAAGACGGAGAGACAACGCAGCCGCTTACTGTGGATGAGTTATTCGAAGTTGCGGACAAATTTAAATCGTTTACGTCGCCCAAACTACGACATACTGTGTCGGGTTTGAAAGCACTCCCCCGTCTGGGCCCAATCGAGGGAATCACAAATCTGGCTGGTCTAAGTAATTGGGCGTACGTCCGAGAGAACAAGTTCCCGGGCCAGGGTAAAGGAAAAGTTTTTGTATTCAAGATGTCGGAGGTTGGTCCTGGTTCTGGCCTTGATTTAGTAAGCCGAATGCAACCTGGTGGCAATTTACAAGACGCTTGGATGATGTTTGACCATGTCAAGCGTGTGAAGAATTGGACGACCATGGCATGCCACGTTTACGATCCGGTATACTCCAAGGTCATGACAATTGCAGTCTGTGACATGCAGTCTGAGGACACTGAAGCGCAATCTCTCCTTTGGCACGGTCTGAATGGCGTCGTCATTGAGGCCGGACATCCAAAGCCAGTATTTAAAGGCTTTATGGCAGACAGCGCTCAGGCAAATTGGAACGCTGTCCGCATCATATACGGGTCCGGAAGCGAGAAAGACAAGATGGTCGGCCAAGAACGAACTTGTCTATTTCATTGGACTAAATCAATGTCTGAGCACACTGACAGGCATATCAAGTCTGAACTCCGTGAGCAACACCGCGTACTCTGCAAGCAGTACAAGGACTCCACAACCCTCGCCGATGCAGAAGTTCGTTATCGTGCTATAAGAGAGTGGTGGATCTCAGCGAAGGCCGTAACTAGCGATAAAGACATCATGAAGCTAGACGAGTGGCTAGCATTTTGGCATTTTCGCTACCTTCAGTGGGGTGGAGCTATGACCTTGGTGAGCAATTCACTAATTCTGATTGTCTAATTTGCTTCATGTACCATATCAGTTAGAGCATTTCTGTATTGGATGTTCGTGTAATTGATTCATGTTTCCAGGATTTAACGGACGATGAGCGGGCAAGCATGCCAAGGTGCAACCTCGCTGAGACAATGCACAACAAATGGCTTCAGGCTTCTGGAAACAAGGGGAACGACCTCTTTGAGGCTACTTTGGATGATTATGTTAGGGCGTTCATGCACGTTACTCATTACATTTTGTTCCTGAAGGGTGAACGTGGAGGTACTGGTCCTAGTAAGAACGAACTACGATTGAGAAGAGCCCAAGACACTAGAGATCCTAGGAAAATCAGGGCAGCGATGGAGAAATTCCGGAATTCAGCGGACATCGTGACACGCCCTCCTCATTTTGCAGGTGAGGAAATTTTTGGATCAACTAAACGCAAGCTCAATCTACCTCCAGGATCGGAGTTTGATTCGCACCGCCCGGAGAAGATCAATTTCTCCCGTCCTCGGGTAGAGACTAGGTCAGCCAAGGCCCAAAAGACTTCTAAAGTCATTGAAGAGGTTGATGAGGATGAAGACGTCGACGTCAGCGTTGACCTTGGAACAGACAACAAAGATTCTCTAATGGACAACCTTCATGTCCGTGAGACTCGACCTACACATGCTACCGGGGTGGAGGAATCTGATTGCGTTGTAACAGAATGGCATATCACCCGAGTACCAAAACATCGCACCGGTGTAGCTTGTTGGGCTCTCCAAGCTACCTCGAAGAAGCAGTGCACAAGGAAGATCATACTGATGAAAAAGGCCACTGCCTGTCCCACTTATACGGGGATTTGGACGAACTACCACACAGGTAAGAACCAAAGGCAGGAGTTTTATTTTTGCCAAGATGACATTCATCGTTGTGTATTGGGCACTTCAAAAAAGTGGGTTCTTACTCGCCCGGATAGTGTTCCCCAAATCTGGCCTGTTAAAAGGGGCACCAACCTGAAGTGGTCGGAGATCATTGCCCTCGAGCGCACAGGTTTCCAACTTCCTCAGAAACGAGAAGCGTCTCCCCGCCGCCACTTTCACGCAACCATAATTGATGGTGTTGACCTTGCTGCGTTCCCAATCCCAGAGGACGCTGACAAACATCCTACAACTCGTTTTAGTAAAGCGGTGAAGCGTCGTTCCGGCGGTCCAGTCGCTGCACAGCTTCAGCGATGGGGGTCTGCCCTTACTCTCAAGGCAAAAATTCAGAAGCGCACAATGGTACCCTTCCCAGGATTTGGCTGCATTGTCAATTTGGAAGTTGACTCCTCCACTGCCCATGTCCTCAAGCACTACATTCTTACGCTCAGTTCATTTCCGGCTTGCACATGCTTGGACTTTGTTACAATGCAGGCAAAGGCCAACCGATCTGGTCGGTCTTGGGTTAATTGCAAGCATCTGTACTTTGTTTATGCAATCGTGTGCAAGCTTGACGAGATGGAGGACTTATTTGTCCATGCTCCAACACTTAGCTTCAACGAACTCATGCCTGTAGTACGAGCGATTCTTTCCTACAAGCTTCTTTGAAACTTAAAGTAGATAATAAGTTACTCATTAAGTTTCTACAGACCTACGTATTTTAAGCCTAGGCAATATTGTTCTGTTGTTCTCTAATTCTAATTTCTATTATATTTGTATGTTTTTTGAATTATGAAGCTAAATATTCAGTGTTCATTCCACTTCACTAATGTGATGATGCAAATCGCTCAGTCCCTTTATTTGTTCCAAATTTCAGACCAAACCCTAGTTTTTTTAACCCAAGAGAGTAATTTAGGATCTATAGAGGCTAATATTTACAGCCGTCAGAAACTGAAATTTGGCACTAGTTCCACGGTAATAGGACCCCAATTTCTTTAAAATTACAATGAGTTGAAATAACCTTTAACCATCATAAGGGAGCAACTTCAAATTACTCCACGGTAATAGGTCCATAGTATATTCCAAATTTAGGCTTCCAAAAATCTTGAACTAATCTCAGTATCCAAATTTAGAAAAAAAAATCTGCAGATTCTGTAAAATCCTAATTTTAGGTATCTAATCTCTGCTCACCGCTCACCGCTCATGGCGAATGCTCTCCAACCGCTCACATGGTCTTGTCGTTGGATGGTGACTCAACTATAGCACTTCTTCTAGCAAAAGCCCGTCAACCTAGATGATGACAATAGAGACGACAACAACCACTTAGATTGCTAGGAGCTGAAGGACCTAACAAAGACATTGAAGTGGACGCTTCTGTAGGCCCCTTGGATGGATAATGTGGTCCAATCTTTGCTCGTGATGTCGTAGAACCCCAACACATAGACTACCAGACCAAAATGACAGATGTAGTTCTCAAAGATAATGAGCACGTTAAGTTGTCCTGTGTGTCAACCACTGAGTCCGTAGAGCGATATATGTATACTATTGTAGTGAACAATGTTGTATCTCCATTCTCTATCGTGGATTGTGTTAGTACATTGAGGGGGTCTAAATTCGATGAAGTAGTCGCTGAGATCGACCACAAAATCTCACTAAGAAATTGGAATAGTAGTGGTTAGCTGCTATAAGTAAATAATCTCGCGAATAATCTCGGCGTCATTCTATCTAGAATAAATACCTTTGCCGCTCTAGAGAAGGCAAAAACAATCGCAGGTAGGCGCACTATATCGATTTCGATAGTTTCAAGGGCCGAGACCGGTAGCCAAGAGTTGAGTCAAGCTTTGGTATCGGTTTGAACACCAGGCGCACGAACAAGCAGAAGCACCCTGTCCAACACGCTGTCTGCTTCCCTCGGCAAGAAGCGTTCTGCTGCCAAGAAGCCGGAGAGCTCACCGAGAAAGAAGACGAAGCTTGTCCTAGAGGTGGAGTTGGCGAATTCGATGGCCTCCGCACTCTCAGAGCTCGACATCATGAGGTTGTTTAATGCAACTCCAAAGTGGACGATCCGTGCATTTGAACCTCGGGGCATGGAGGAGTTGATGCATTATTACATCAAAATACCCAACAAGTTGTAGAAGCAGGCTCTCTGCGTCATGCCCAAGCTTGATGTGATGCCAACGAAGGTTGAGGACATCAGTGATTGTGACTTCTATATCATCAACGGCCAACATAGCGTTGCAGCATCAAAGGCCATGATAAACGACAATGTCTTGGAGTAAATAAGGAAGCACTATTGAACTTGGCAATGTATCATTGTCTAGATGCATGATCTGGAGAAGCTGAGAAAGATTTCTGCATATTATCGCGTAAATCACTTGGTCCAGTTCAGGTCGACGTAGGCAACTAATATCCTTGGCTCTTGGGCTTTGTGGATCCACGCTGGGAGACTAATGCCGAAGCAGTCCACCACGGGCATTTGCACGTCAAACAGATCAGGGCGAAGAACAGCAGTGGAGTCTGCAAATGAGAAGAAATACAAGGTAAGATTTTCAAATCAAGCCCAAGCACATTAGCTCAACTTAAGCTAATATGCAAGTATGCACCATATCTCTATAGTGTTGTATATAGATTCGGATCGATTACATTGTATGTTCTCTAGTTGCAAGTTAGCTCGACTCAAGCTAACTTGCAATTAACGGATTTTTCCTAATTTGATTTTCATTACACTGTAATGATAAACTTGTTCAACCCTATTTCTGTTATGTGCACCCATTTCTTAACGTGGTTCACGAGCGCTTCGCTATGATCGACGTGGAGAAGAGCCAAGCAGAGCTCAAGAAAGTCGGAAAGGCTAAGGGGCTCTTGATTAGGAACAAGGTGAAGATCATTACCATGTCGGAAGCTACCTTCAAGCTCTGGTAGGAGGTCATTTCTTTGGCGGCGCATGGTGACCTCATCAACATTGATTCAAAATTGACGCTGATGGCAAAGTTCAAGGACGCCAAGTCTTGGGTCTCGGAGAAGGATGGTATGTTGTTGCGCAAGTTCTTCATGTTTCTCGGCAACATGACCGAGGTTGATTCCGCAAAAATGTGTAAACACATTGTCAATCGGTCAAGGCCATCGCGGAAACTATCTTACCCTAAGGTGGTTGTCAATCAGCCAATAGCTGTGCTCAAGGATTGCTACACCGCCCGAGATTCGGTTGATCGGAGGAAGAGGAAGGACGTCGCTCGAATGGAGCTTTAAATCATCAAGCCGGAGCTGGGCCTTTTCAACAGTGCTGGAGCATATAATCGGTCCAATTGGAAGAAATTCAAGAAGGACTACAATGTCAACAAGGCTTTAAAGCATGCCCTCTTGAATTGGGATACACCAGATTTGTACTACGCCAACTAGAGGCAGACCCAGTTTTGCAATTGCAAATGTGAGGATCTCTCTTTGTATGGGAAGGAATTCTTTCGAGTCTTCCTCCATATTTGGCCGCAGTTTGTTCCACCACAAAGGGCCTTGCACTTTCGTTCGTACAAGGTGCAGACAAATTTGCTCGGCATGTGGCTCTCGGATTCCTGGCGCAACCATGGTTGTAATGCAAAGCTCGAGATCATTGACTTCCGGAACATTCCTGGTTTCTTTGGCAAGGCAAGGTCGTCTTTGGAGAAGCCATTCTTCGATGATTTCGTGACTATTTTTGCATCGAAAGGGCAGCCTCTTCTCACCGACCTTCCAGCCTGGCTCTTCATTTGCGGAGACGCACAGACACTTCTTCGAGTGCAGGCATTTGTAGTGGGCCCGTCGTTGTGCCATGAGTACAATATGCTGTAGTCAACGTAGAGTCCCTCCAAGAACGAGCGCTTGGGAGGATACGCCATAAAGAGCAACCTTGCTTTGGACCTTATTGGCCTCCTCTTCCTCTTCAAGAAAGAGCTCTCACAAACTCAAGTTGTGAGACAGACCTAAGCAGCTCCAGAGCATGTGTTGTACACAAAGATTTGCAAATACAACGAGCTTACGTACACGATGAACATGAACGAGTTGAGGATGGAGTTGTCGTACCACAAAGTTTCAAAAAAATTTAGTTAGTTAATTAGGAATGGTAAAACTGAACAAACAATGAGGTTTAGGGGTTGGTATTGAAGTAGTATTAGCATTTAAATAGGATTAGGGTAGGAAAGATACGGGACTATTAAATAAGCTTCAAAGGAGATAAGGAAGGATCTAGCACCTGAATCTAGCACCCAAGCCAAGGATCCGAAAGAGCAGATTGGGATCTCAGAACCTCACCAGATCGGGAGCATGGAGGCTCATCGACATGGGAGGTCGAAAACCTTACCAACCGAGAGTACGAGGGATCATCAAGGCGGGAGCTTGGAAGTGAACCAAACAGGAGCTCGGAAGTAAAATTAGGCAAGAGCTCGGAAGTTAACCAAGCAGAACGTGGAAGCTACTCCACCCGAGCCTGAGGTTGGTACAAAAGCAAGCAGACCCGAGCAAAAAGACCCGAGCACCGCAACGCAAAGCCTGAGGTCCCAGTAGGTAGCCCGAGCACCACAATACAAAGGCGAAGGTCCGAGCAGGCAAGTCCAAGCAGGCAACTTGAGCACCACCGCATGACAGAGCAGGTCCGAGTAGGCAACCCGAGCACCGCAACACGACAGAGGAGGTCCGAGCAAGCAATCCGTGCACCGAAGACAGCGAGGAAGGAGGCCTGAGCTGGCAGCCTACGTACCGGAGTGCGAGGAGGTGCGAGTAGGCAACCCAAGGACCAGAGCGCGAGGAGATCCGAGCAGGCAACACCTCAGCACCGAAGAGGACGAGGGTTCCAAGCGAGCGATGAACGCAAAGGAGATCAGCCTGGAGGCGAGGGTTGCAAGCATGCAAGGACCACCGCGGAGTAGGCTAGGAAAAGGACTCCAAGAGCAAGGAAGAACCCCGTAAGGGCGACGGCGAGGAACATGAGCGAGTAGGCGGGCGGAACATCACCAACTCCGCGAGTAGCGCAACAAGGAGCACATGCAAACTAAGAAGACATAAGGATTGCCATCATCACAAGAATAGGAGGACAAAGGCAAAGACGGAACTGTGAGGGCAACCATCATCAAGAGGGCTTGGAACAGACTCGGACCAAGACCACCACAGTGCGGACCGAGCTTGGAGGCGGACGAGTAGCCGAGGTGAGCCCGGAAAGTTGTCTCGGGAATTCCGAACCTTGAGAGAGGCATAACTCCCTTGATACTTATCCAAATGGGACAAGCAAGGAGTCTATCGGCATCTACGCAACAAGGTAATGTCAATCAAGTGGTTGATTATCCCCTTTGGATGCGGGACAAGGAAGATATACTGCTTAGAAGGTTGAGCCTGGAAGTGAGCCCGGAAAGCTGTCCCGGGAGTTGCGAACCTTGGGAGAGGCATAACTCCCTTGATACTTATCCAAATTGGACAAGTGAGGAATCTATCAGCATCTACGCAACAATCAAATGTCAATAAAGTGGTCAATAGATCCGTTTGGATGCAAAACAAGGAAGATATGATGCCTAGAAGGTTCAGCTCGGATGTGAGCTCGGACCGAGCCCCAAAAGTTGTCCCGAGAGTCCCGAACCTTAGGAGAGGCATAACTCCCTTTATACTTGTCTAAATGGGACAAATAAGAAGTCTATTGGCATTCAAGCAACAAAGACATGTCAATCTAGTGGTCAATTGTTCCATTTGGATGCAAAACAAGGAAGATATCCTGCCTAGAAGGTTTAGCTTGGATGTGAGCTCGGAAGGGAGCTCGGATAGGCATAGGAGGACGACCACCACCAAGGCAAGCTTGGATAACCAGAGGAGAATGACCACCACCACCACCAAGGCAAGGAAGGCAAGCTTGGATAGGCAAGGGACGATGACCACCACCGCAAAGAAGAGGAACATAAGCTCGGACCGGGAAGGAGAAGACAAGCGCAGACAAGGACGAGCCCGGACCAGAAAGAAGAGACAAACCCGGATCGGAAGGAGAGGACGAGCTCGGACCGGGAAGGCAAAGGCAAGCCTGGACCGGAAGGAGAGGACGAGCCCGGACTGGAAAGTAGAGGACGAGCCCGGAATGGGAAGAAGAGGACGAGCGTGGACCGGGAAGGAGAGGACGACCCCGGATCGGAGAGGAGAGGACGAGCAAGGACCGAGATGGAGAGGACCAGCCCGGACCGGAAGGAGAGGACGGGCCCGGACCGGGAAGGAGAGGACGAGCCCAAACTATGAAAAAGAGGACAAGCGCGGACCGGGAAGGAGAGGACCAGCCCGGACCGGAAGGAGAGGACGGGCCCGGACCAGGAAGGAGAGGACGAGCCCAAACTATGAAATAGAGGACAAGCGCGGACCGGAAGGAGAGGACGGGCCCGGACCAGGAAGGAGAGGACGAGCCCAAACTATGAAAAAGAGGACAAGCGCGGACCGGGAAGGAGAGGACGACCCTGGACCTGGAGCGAGAGGGCGAGCTCAAACATGAAGAGAAGAAGAGACTCAAGGAGTAGGCCCGGAAGTAGTATCAAAATCTTGGTTTGTAGGTTAGTGTTTATTCTGGGATTTGGCGCCTGGTTTGACTTTGGTTTTGACTTGGTTTTGCCTCGAGATTTGTCTTATAAGATACCTTCTGACTGGGCACGTGAAGTTAGTGGGGAGTGGCGGCCGCCGCCGTCAAGGATAGTTACTGTCGTCATCTTTAGTGAGAAGGTATCGTTTGCTTTTGGCGTTTGTGTGAGTTCTTGGCAGTATAAGTGAGGAGCCTCTTGGCACCTCTCTTCTCTACTTGATGTGTGTGTTTGCTTTCACTTTAATTCCAAACCTATGCTCTCAAAAGCCTTCTATGGTTGGAGAGCTCGGATTCTATACATTACCGTGAGTGCCATTTCAAGTAGTCCGCTCCTCAGTTCCTTCTAACCTTCTCGTTGTTGTTTCCTTGTTCCATCAATTAGAGTAGTTAGATAGGGTGGGAATAACATGTGAGATAACGGAAAAGTTAGAGAGGCGTGAATCTGAAAGTGAATGTTTGTTGTTGTTTCCTTGTGCCATCACATAGGATTAGCAAGGTTGTTTGGCCGTCCGTCCGCTCGGTAGTGTCCGTCCGTCCGGTAGAGGGTGTTGTCCGTTCGATAAGGGTCAACCCTAGTTTGACCATGACTCGAGGTAAATCAATTTACCCACTGCCACGAAGGCGACTACGTGGTTGCCACGTCGTCAACAAGGTCGCGCGCGTGCAGACAGGGGGGCGGGCGCGTGAAGGGGTCAGGCGCGTACGGAGATGGGCCGGGCGCATACTGAAGGGGCCGGGCGCGTGCGGATATGGGCCGGGCGCGCACTGAAGGGGCCGGGCGCATATAAAGGAGGACCGGGTGGGTACCGTGTTGGGCCGGGCGCGTACAGGGTTGGACCGGGCGCGTACTGTGAGGGACTGGGCGCGTGCAGGGAGGACCGCGCACGTACCGCAAGTGTCCGGGCGCGCGCAATGAAGGGCCGAGTGCATACTTGGAGGGGCTGGCGCGTCCGGACAAGGTCGCGCGCGTTTGTGGAGGGGCTGCGCGCGTTCGTGGGGGAGGACTGAGCGCGTTCGTGGAGGAGGTTGGGCCTGGCGCGTGGTCTTTGGGGTCGCGCGCGTACGGGTATAGAATTCGAGGGTCGCGCACACTTTCTCACTTCTTAACATGCATGAGCTTCATGTCGCAATGTGTATGAAAAATGTTAATCTTTTATTTATCACGAGATGGGCAAAAAACACCGTTACATCCCAATGCTAGTACGTATTGCAAAATGATCAACAATTGAAACCTTCACTATCAATACGCTAAGTCAAAATATCTATATCTTATAGCGGAAGCAAGCGTCCGGAACTTCAAAGTTGAATGGTTTAGCCATTAGCTCGTCAACCACTTTGCAGAGTGTTGGATGTTTGAGGGGATCTCGCTCTAGTAATTTCTCGATCTTCACTTGAAAAGCTGCGTAGTTGACGGTTGATTTGAAGAATGTTGAGTCAGATTCTTTCTCCCAAATCGCTCTAGCCATCCACCCAACGGAGTACAAATCGGCGAGCTCGGTGTATTGGTGACGCCGCTGCATCACATCCAATGCCGTTTCCGAATCTTGTGGGCCGAATTTGTAAAACAACTCTAGAGCTACCCAATGTCGTCTACAGCGTTGATTGTCCAGCTCCGTGTCTGTCCGAAATCCATATTTTGATGGCTCTTCGTGTGATACTCGGCTCGCAATTCCCCAGTCACAAACGCCTATGAAGACGGATCCTGGTTTCTGTGGAGGAAAGTGGAGAAGCACGTTTGTGGGAGAAATGTCATTGTGCATGACATTTGCCTTGTAGACTTGGGCCATGGTGCACATCAAAGCCCAGGCAAGTCTTGCTCTATTCTTCCGGAAGGCTAAGATTTGTGTTGTATCCTCCGCCGAAATATATGGAGCTGAAAGGATTGAGTTGCTCGAAGCCGCGGGATTTGCCTTTGAATCGATGGTTTTAAAATGGGCCTAGCTACCACCATTCCACCACAATGTGTACGCCTCCATATTCTTTGTATTCACTGCCCAAAACTTTATAACTCCTGGGTGTGCAACATGACATATCATGGCCTCGTGAGACCGTTGTCTAAATTTCTCCTTCGGATGAGACGCCGTTGGCATTTTCCCGGCAAACTCCATGTATGCCGAAATGGCTTGCACACCCACGATGCGGACCTTCCTAACCTTTCCGTATCCACCAACGGCATCATATCCGGAAAGTCCATAAACTTCAATATCTTCTAGAAGAAATTGCACGCTGTGCAACATATGCGCCTCCATGGCTGACTTCATCGCTTGTTCATTCCAAGGCATACCTCTTATACGAGAGCTTGAAAACCTGCCGATGGTGGTCTTCACATCTTCGAGGAACTTGCGGAGTTCCAAGTCTCGTGGCTGATGCTGGCCCCCGCGAGGTTTTTTCACCTCACAATCAAATACATGCGATGCATTACTCATGCATTGAGTGATTACTCTCTCCATGAATGAGGCATAGTGATACATGCCATATGCATCCTTGAACGATTCAGAACTCTCCAGAGCGCGCTCGAATTTCGACAGGAGGTCGGCCTGTAAGCACATGATTCCTGGCGCTCCCTTCTCCAAATAAACTTGACCAAATCGCACCATGTCAATTTCACACCATCGACGGTAGAATTGTATTGCCACACCTCAAAGAAATGCGGTATACTCCTTTGGTGGATAACCGGCATCCTTCTCGTGCGCAGACATTTTTTGCTTCGCCCTCTTCGACGGTGCCTTCGGTGCACCGGAAGGATTGCGGCTCGACTCCGCAACGCTAGTAGGTGGAAGCTCCGATGCATCTGGAGCATCTAAATCAACATACGCGGGCCGTTTTCCAGTATTACGATCAGTGGCCATTGCAATAATCACAACCCTACACAAACTATAATTTTATAAAAAAAATCAAAACCTCCCCTGGACCCAATGTGTGGTGGCCCCCCTCTTAATTCCTAGCAAAGTACGAATAGTACTAGGACAAGGAGCCACTTGAGAGGAGCCTATGTGATTGATATTAGAATCTGTTCCATTTATAGTGAAATGGAAAACCCTGGCCTCGCATGCGCGTCTGCATGCGCCTGATTAAGATGCCACGCGCCCGACTTGTTCCCACACGCGCCCGGCCCCAATGTCCACGCGTCCGACCGTGGATCCTACGCACGAGGCCCCAAACCCTACGCCCGAGATCCCGAAACGTACGCGCGAGACCCCAACGTACACGCCCGGTCCCATACGGCATGCGCGCGTTTCCCATGCGGCGTGCGCGCCCGGTCCACTAGTATAAATGGTCGCGCGCGCCCAGCCCATCTCACATCCTCCAATTGGAAATCGTGGCCTTCAACTATCTTTTTAAGGTGGCTAATTGGGTGATCTTCGATTGGGGCTCCAGATTTGCACACATTCATACGACGTATTGCATCACCGCATCGATCACCGTTCTTATTAATTAACATCGCTACTTTGGATTATTTCAAAATCCAAGGTGGTAATTTTTGTTAGTTTTTTTTTCCGATAGAGCTTAGCGTAGTTAACGAAGATTTTGGTAGATTTCTTTTACAGTGTTCGGCTATGGAGAGTGAGAGTGAGCCGGATGCCTAACAACAGCCACGAATGTCCACCGCGCAGAGGAAGAGGGAAAAAGACAGAGATAGGGCGAGGCACGGGAAGCTCCAGAAGAAGCGGATGCACGTGTTCAACAATCCAGCGAAGATTGCTTTGTGGGTTGGCAAGATGAGCCATCGCCGTGGTCGTCTGTCACTTGCGAGGATTACATCGAGTGGTGCCATCTCTCGAAGATGTTTCCTCCACATCGCCATTTAATAAATCGTCGCGCAAACAAGGCGAATTTGAAGTATTGTATCAATGAGGCATTTCGAGCTTGTGCCCTCCAAGTGCACCAATACTTATACGAGCTTAAATTCATGCCCCGCAATGATTGTCCCCTCTATCTCGCTCGCATGGTATATGCGGAGGTCATTCTCAATAAACGAGTGGATTGGAGGACTGTGCAGAAAACTCCCAAAATGCCGAGGGTGTGGATGCATGCCAAAGTGCCTAGGGAGCAACATCCAGTGTTTCCTTTTACGGCACTAGGGCCACAAAAACGGATGGCCTGGAAGAAGTAGCTCCAGTAGAGTCAGATTCATCACCGGATTCGGACTCAGATGGACGTGTAGGTCGGCGTTCATCGACTTCTCTAGTGGCGTGTGCGTCATAGAAAAAGCGCCAACGAGTGAAGCTCCATCAAGCAAGACGTCTATTGGTTCAAGGAGATGGCCAGGTAGATTTACCAATCGTAAATCTTGTTGGCGATGATGAACCCGCCGTGAGGCTTGAGGGTGTTGGAGATGAAGAACCCATCGATGTTGTGGATGAAATGCCAATGATGGATGTCGTAGTCACCACTTCCAACACCAGGCATGTAGCATCAGGGTCCAGAAGTACGACCGTCGATGCTCACCAGGAGTTATTGGACACTATCAGCTTGAAGGATGAGATGATTCAACGTCTCCAAGAAGAGATTGAAAACCTCAAGCTGCAATCCAGTGAAAAGGGTGATATTATCACCAAGCAAGCAGCCGAAATAGAAGAGTTGCGTCGAGAACGTGTTGCCAGCCAGGCTGATATTGGCGAAGTTGCTCGAGGTGTGGACGAGACAATGATCGCCAATGTTATTGGCAACATTACTAGCTGCTTGCTAGAGACCCCAGCGGACCACCGCATTACCGCTTCGCTAGTCGTCCGTTGGATTTTCTACACCCGCTGACTGTAGCAGCGCAGCCATTTGTAGATTCCATCAGCATTGACGATTCTCTGTCATTTTCCCCAGCAAATCCAAGCACGGAACTTGTTCAGCTTTGCACTGCAAACGACATCCTTCGAAAAAGGATTAGATCGGTGGGCGAGCAGTACTATCAATGGAAGGTGGCATGCATCTTGAATGTTGACCGTGCGAGGCAAATGGCAATAGAATTCAAGAAGATTGACAACGAATATCTGACGAATAATACGCGCCGTGACTTTGGACTCACATCTTGGGCTCACATGGACGAGTTGTTTCCAATTGAATTGCCTCTGTTGCCAGATGGTAAATCTATTGACTGGGCAAAGTTGGAGTGGGACCACGTAGAGGCTATGTCTTCTCATGCCTTTCAACCAAGCGGAAACGTGGCACCACGCAAATTATGGCCAACACCAGCAAGCTTCACGCAAAATGAAGATGCTTGCCCGGTTTGTTTAAATCCTTTCGGGCCAGAAGGTGCATATGCTCTTGGCATGTGTCGGTGTTTATACCATCCGATGTGTCTCCTAGGTGGTATCTTGACACGTAGATTTTGCGCAAAGTGTAGAGCACCATTTCATAAGCGCTTGTATGAAGTGTTTGGCCTCACCGCCTACATGCCACCTAGTTGGGAGTTGAACCAGGAGAATGCGCCTGAGGATGCCTATGCTCAAAAGTGGGGAGAAGATTTGGTGTGGAATTGACGTGCGCAGTGCCACCAACTACATAGGTCCGATGTAAGCACGCAATTTGGTTGGGAAAATGACCACCAAGAAATTGTACGAGTGGCCAACAAGCTCATATCGGGAACCACCGCGGACCATGTTGGTAAACCGAACTTCTTCTACCAAGTCATGGGCGGATATTGGGATGTTAGGCGGAAGGTATTTCAATTCGGGCGACGTCCAGATGGGAAACTGTGGAATCACCAGGGACGTGTGGTGTCAGAATTGGGAGAGGCCACTGATCTTGACCTTCGCAATGCGTTGCAATGGCA